>JAJPUD010015691.1:0-36523 GCA_023553655.1 Myrmecobius fasciatus | reverse complement strand
AACAGCTCACTGGGCTTCACGTTCAGAAAATCACACTGGCAATCGCTTCTGTAGACGGATATCAGAATAGAAATAATGTATCTCATAATGTTACTGTACAGGTATGTTCGGGGAATGGTTATGTTTCATGTGGGGAGAAATTGGCCAGGTGACAATAGCAAAGGTAGAAAGAATTGATAGTTACTTGCAGGAAATGCAAGGTTTCTGAATGCATAGGAAATAAGGTTAATACCAGTATTGTTATAATGAAGCCTTCATTTAATATGTTACCTACACAGAGTGATAATTTGTATCATACTTAAGCAGACCATTTGTTGGAGAACATTGAACATTTTCTCAGCAAAAATAGGAAAGATGTATTTCATGTATCATTTTTGGCCTAATTACATTAATTTCTATTTTAGCTTTCAGTGACACGATTGCTATGTCTATAAAACCAAGTGGTTCAAGCTAATTATTTGCATGAACTTACTTTAAACATCTCTAAAGGTTTTGCTATACAGAATAAATTGCTTAAATCAATTAAGGTTGGAAGTCCTTGAAATAAGAAGTGGAAATATTGAGCATTAGACAAAGATTGCTGTGATTACAGATTCACTAGTTTCTGTATGATTAATAAGGAATTCAATGGGTCAGAGGGAGAATGGGACAAAAGTAGATCACCATAATGGATTATGGGGAAATTCAAATGTTACATTGGATGTTGAAGATCTTCAAAAGATCTTGCTGATATGAGAGCACAAGGAACATTCAGTGCCCTTGGGCATGAAATTATACAGCATTTGCTGGAATTCTACATATATATATATACATATATGTGTGTATATATATGTATCCTTGAACCTACTGTGGTAGGCTGTTTTCTGACCATAGTTAAAAGAAATGTGGAGAACATCTGCAGGCAGGATCTCAGACTGCAAGACTTGAGAGCTCCATAAACAAAAACAGGGGAGATGTAGAGAAGTCCCAGGAAGGTAGAAACTTTGGTAACTGGGATGTTCTCCTCTTCCTAAGATTAATCAAGGGTGCATTTAAACTTGAAGTCATGAGAAAACACAGTCCTGGCACAGTTACTGGGGCATTGTGAACTTTACATAAAATTAATCCTAGAAGCTAATAAGATGCTTCAGAGACCATAAACTGAAACCAGAGTTTGTCACAGAACAATGCTTTTCGCAATAACATACAGTTTTAAGATATATAAGCAGAATGATTTCTTTTAATAAACGGCTCTGTTGAATTATCAGCTTTTTTTTTTATCACATCTTTATTTTCAACCACCACTATCCTATTTGTATTGTGTGGTCACAATAGAAAAGAGCCTGATCAAGTCGTCAATTTTCTTTACCTACACCCCAAATCCCTGTACCCTACACATATTCATTTGGCACTGAAGCATATACTGTGCCTCTTCTCTTGCTATCCTATATTCTTGATAATATAAATGCCCTGGATTCCCAATTATATCACCATTGTCTTGTGAGCCTCAGTTCCCTCACCTATAAAGTGGAAATTGATAACAACACTTGTATTCATGAAGGGATCTGAGAAAACCATTCTCTGAACTTTAAAGTTTTATGAAAATGTAAATTATTGTATTTGACTATTAATGTGCCTCAAAAAATTCTGCCATTCAGGTTGATGTCTAAGAATCAGAAAATCTGGCCTGAGGTCTTAGTTCAGACACTATGAAATACTGAGTAAAGAGCTAAAAAACATCTCTACAATTCTGTTTAGTCATCTGTAAAATGTGTCTAATAAAAGAGATCCTATGAAAGACTGGTGGGAAGATACAATGAGATTATAGATGTAAAAATCCTTTGAAATCAAAAGTGTGAGGAATGGCTATAGTCCCTATTTCAAAGTATAAATTCTCACCAATTGTTCAGTAACAAATACAATTCATCATGTATCTTAAACACATGCAATGCCTCCTTCCTACTCTACTAAATCTTGGGAATTCAGAGTGGGAAGGTACCATATTACATTGACCCATCCCATCCAGTGCTCTCACCTTACAGGAAGGACCTCCAATGAGTTTGAAGAAGTTGCCTATGGCCATGGTTGGGGCATGTCCTTAGCTGGCAGGCTAAACCCTGAAAGAGACTTAACACCCTAAAAGAGTTAAGTCTGCTGAAAGCCATGATGAAAAAAAGAACTTAGACATTATCTTATAGGAAATCATAGAAGGAAAACTGCCTTGTTGTCTTAGTAGCAGAAGGCAAAATAGCCATTGAAAGAATTTACCAATCACCTCCTGAAAGAGATCCCCAAATTAAAACTCCAAGGAATATTATGGCTGAATTTCAGAATTATCACACCAAGGAAAAGATATTATAAGAGGCCAGAAAGAAACAATTTAAACACCAAGGAGCCACAATCAGGATAACCCAGGACCTAGCAGCTTCCACCTTAAAGTATTGAAGGGCCTAGAATTTGATATTCCAAAAGGCAAAGGAACTTGGATTACAGCCAGGAA
Source organism: Myrmecobius fasciatus (assembly GCA_023553655.1). NCBI lineage: Eukaryota > Metazoa > Chordata > Mammalia > Dasyuromorphia > Myrmecobiidae > Myrmecobius > Myrmecobius fasciatus. The sequence continues at coordinate 34,044 of JAJPUD010015691.1, read as the reverse complement.
TAAGCTATCCAATGAAAATGAGCATTATCTTTTAGGGAAGAAGATGGACATTTAATGATATAGGTGAGTTTCATCTATTTCTGACAAAAAGACCAGAACTGAACAAAAAATTTGATCTCCAATCACACAACTCAAGAGAAGCATAAAAAGATAAAAAGAACTCTTGAGAACTATATTTCTGTTATTGGTATACTTAGAGAATATGGGTATAATTTAATTTTATTGTAATGTGAAAAATAGAGGTGGAAAGAGAATTGTACTGAAAAAAGAGGGGAAAGTAGGTAAAATAAGGGAAATTATAATCTCACAAAGAGGCAAAGAAGATATGATTGAGGGAAAGAAGGGAGGGGAATGAGCATTGTGTGAAAATTTACTCTCATTAGATTTGACTCAAAAAGAGAATATCAGACATATTTGGTTTCACAGAGAAATGTGTCTCCCATTATAGGAAAGTGGGAGGGGAAAGGGGAAACAAAAGGGAAGGGTAATAGAAGGGAAAACAGAAGTAGTAGAAGAAATGTGTAAGGGGGAGAGGCTCTAATGGAGGAAAACTATTTGAGGGAAGTGGTGATCAGAAGCAAAATACTAGGGAAGAGGGAAGGGGGGAAAGGCAAGAGAAAAACGTAAGGGCAAATAAGATGGCAGGAAATACAGAATTATTTTAACTGTGCTTTTGAATGGGATGAACTCTGGCATAAAAAGGGAGTGGATAGCAGATTGGATTAAAAGCCAGAATTCTACAATACTTTGTTTAAAAAAACATATTTAAAGCAGAGTGATGCATGCAGAGTGCAGGTAAAGGGCCGGAGCAGAATCTATTATGCTTCAGGTGAAATTAAAAAACAACAACAAAAAACCAGGGGTAGCAATCTTGATCTCAGATCAAGTAAAAGCAAAGATCTTAACTAAAAGAGAAAAGGACACTATATCTTACTAAAGGGTACCATAAGTAATGAAGCAATATCAATACTAAACACATGTACACCAAGTGGAATAGCATCCAAATTCTTAGAGAAGTTGAGAGATGCAACAACAAACAGCAAAACCATACTAGTGGGGGACCTCAACTGTCAGAATTAGATAAATCAAACCACAAAATAGTTAAGGAGGCAAATAATGTTAGAAAAGTTAGTTTGATAGCTCTTTGAAGAAAATAGAATGGAGACAGAAAGGAGTTTACTTTTTTCTCAACAGTTCAGGGAATTTATACAAAAACTGACCATGTATTTAGGGCATAAAAATCTCAAACGCAGAAAGGCAGAAATAGTAAATGCATTTTTTTTCAGATCATGAAGCAATAAAAATTACATGCAATAAAAGGCCAGGAGAAAATAGACCAAAAATTCATTGGAAATTAAATAATCTAATCCTAAAGAATGAATGGATGAAACAAATCATACATGATCAATAACTTCATCCTAGAGAATGACAATAAACAACATACAAAATTTGTGGGATGCAACCAAAGTGATTATAAGGGGAAGTCTTTTAACTCTAAATGCTTACTTGCATAAAATAGAAAAAGAGAACATCAATGAATTGGGCTTACAATTAAAAAAAAACTAGAAAAAGAACAAATTAAAAACCTTCAAATACCAAATTTGAAATATTGAAAATAAAAGGGAGATTAATAAATTTGAAAATAAAACTATTGAAATAATAAAACTAAGGTTTTGTTTTATGAAAAAAAAAACCAAACCTTTAGTTAATTTGCTTAGAAAAAGGAAAGAAAATCAAATTCTTAGTCAAAAAAACAAAAAGGGAGAATTTTCCACCAATGAAGAGGAAATTAGAGCAAAAGAGTTATCTTGCCTGACTATATGCCAATAAATTTGACAATCCAAGTGAAATGGAGGAATATTTACAAAAATATAGATTGCCTAGGTTAACAGAAGAGGAAATTGGTAATCCCATTTTACTAAGAAAAGGTAATTCCATTTTAGAAAAAGAAATAGAACAAGCTATTAATCAACTTAAGAAAAAAATCTCCAGGGCCAGATCGATTTACATGTGAATTCTATCAAACATTCAAAGAACAATTAATTCCAATATTATATAAACTATTTGAAAAAATAGGGAAAAAAGTCCTACCAAATTCCTTTTAGGACACAGATATGGTGCTGATAGCTAAAGCAGGCAGGGTGAGAACAGAGAAAGAAAAGTATAATTTCCCTAATATTGATACAAAAATCTTAAATAAAATGTTAGCAAAGAGATTATAGAAAGCCATCCCCAGGATAATACACTGTGACCAAGTAGGATTTATACCAGGAATGCAGGGCTGATTCAATATTAGGAAAACTATTAGCATAATTGACTATATCAATAATCAAACTAATAAAAATATTTCAATAGATGCAGAAAAAGCATTTGATAAAATCTAGCACTTATTCCTATTAAAAACACTAGAGAGTATAGGAATAAGTGGACTTTTCCTTAAAATTATCAGTAGCATCTATTTGAAATCATCAAGCATCATATGTAATGGGAACAAACTAGAACCATTCCCAATAAGATTAGGAATGAAACAAGGTTGCCCACTATCACCATCACTATTCAATATTGTATTAGAAATGTTAGCTTTGGCAATAAGAGAAGAAAAAGAGATTAAAGGAACTATGAGGAAACCAAATGATCACTCTTGACAGATATGATGATATACTTAGAGAACCCTAGAGACTCAACTAAAAAACTATTAGAAACAATTCACAACTTTAGCAAAGTTGCAGGATACAAAATAAATCCACATAAATCATTTTTATATATTATCAACAAAGTCCAGCAGCAGAAGATACAAAAAGAAATTCCATTCAGCATAACTGTAAACAGTATAAAATATTTGGGAAACCATCTGCCAAGGGAAAGTCAGGAACTATATGAACAAAACTACAAAACATTTTCCACACAGTCAGATCTAATCAGTTGGAAAAAATATCAAGGGCTTATGGGTAAGCCGAGTGAATAGAATAAAAATTGACAATACTACCTAAATCAATCTACTTTAGTGCCATATCAATCAAACTTCCAGGAAATTGTTTTACACATTTAGAAAAATAATGACAAAGTTCATCTGGAAGAACAAAAGGTCAAGAATTTCAGGAGAATTAATGAAAAAAAATGCTGATGAAGGTTGCCTAGCAGTGCCTAGACCTAAAACTTGATTATAAAGCAGCAAGTCATCAAAACCATTTGATACTGGCTAAGAAATAGACTAGTTGATCCGTGAAATAGGTTAGGATCACAAGACAAAATATTCAAAAAATATAGCAATCTAGTATTTGACAAACCCAAAGACCCCAGCTTATGGGATAAGAACTCACTATTTGATAAAAAAAAAAAAAAAAAAAAAAAAACTTCTGGGAAAATTGGAAATTAGTGTGGAAGAAATTAGACATTGACCCACACCTAACACCACATACCAAGATAAGATCTAAATGGGTTCATGATTTAGACATAGAGTGATATTATAAGGGAATTGGAAGAACATAGTGTAGTTTACCTCTCAGATCTGTGGAGAAGGAGGGAATTTGTGTCTAAAGAAGAACTGGAAAACTCATAATTGAATACCAATTAGATAATTTTGATTATATTAAGTTAAAAGATTTTTGTACAAACAAAACAAATGCAGACAAGTTTAGGAGGGAAGCAATAAATTGGGAAAACATTTTTACTATTTAAGAATTTTGACAAAGGCCTCATTTCTAAAATATATAGAGACTTGACTCAAATTTATAAGAAGTCAAATCATAAAAAAATTTTTAGAAAGAAGTCAAGTCATTCTCCAATTGATAAATGGTCAAAGGATATGAATAGATAATTTTCAGCTGAGGAAATTAAACCATTTCTAGTCATATGAAAAAGTGATCTACCACACTATTGATTAGAGAAATACAAATTAAGACAACTCTGAGATACCACTACACACCACTCAGATTGGCTAAAATGACAGGAAAAGATAATGACGAATGTTGGAGGGGATGTGGGAGAACTGGGACATTGATACATTGTTTATGGAACTGTGAATGGATCCAACCATTCTGGAGAGCAATTTAGAACTATGCTCAAAAAGTTATCAAAGTGGGCATACCCTTTGACCCAGCAGCATTTCTATTGTGCTTATATCCCAAAGAAATCATAAAGGAAGGAAAGGGCCCCACATGTGCAAGAATGTTTGTGGCAGCCCTTTTTGTAGTGGCAAGAAACTGGAAACTGAATAGATGCCCATCAACTGGAGAATGGCTGAATAAGTTATGGTATATGAATGTTATGGAATATTATTGCTCTGTAAGAAACGACCAGCAGGATGATTTTAGAGGGGCCTGAAGAGACCTACATGAACTTATGCTAAGTGAAATGAGCAGAACCAGGTGATCATTGTACACAGTAATATTAATTTTATATGATGATCAATTCTTATAAATGTGACTTTCTGACAATGAGATAATTGATGCCAGTTCCAATGATCTTGTGATGAAGAGAACCATCTACACCCAGAGAGAGAACTGTGAGAACTGAATGTGGTTCACAATATAACATTCCCTCTCTTTTTGTGGTTGTTTGCTTGCATTTTTTCTTACTCATTTTCTTTCCCTTTTGATCTGATTTTTCTTGTGCAGCAAGAGAACTGTATAAATATGTTTACACATATTGTATTTAACATGTATTTTAACATGTATAACATATATTGGATTGTTTGCCATCTACGGGTGGGAGTGGGGGAAAAGAAGGGGAAATCTGAAACACAAGACCATGCAAGGGTCAATGTTGAAAAATCATCTGTGCATATGTTTTGAAAATAAAAAGCTTTATTAAAAAAGAATTGGAAAACAAAGGGATACTTATCAATTGGAGAATGGTTAAACAAGCTATCGTATATGATTGTAATGGAATTTTATTATGCCATAAGAAATAACAAGAAGGATGATTTCAGAAAAACCTGGAAACACATGAACTGACGTGGGATGAATGACTTCACTACTTTCAGAAATACAATAATGTAAGACAATTCCAAAGGATTAACAATGAAGCAGATTATCTGCCTCCAGAGAATAATATCTATCAATTTTGAACAGAATGAAGCGTGCTATTTTTTCCACTTTCCTTATTTTTTCTTTTATTCAATTTTTTTGTGCAAAATGATTTATTTGGAAATATTTTATATAATTGCACATGCATAACCTATGTCTGATTGCTTCCTACTTCAGGGAGGGGAGGAAAAGAGGGAAGAACAAAAGAAGGGAGACATAGAATTTGGAACTCAAATCTTTAAATAAAAAATGTTTTTTATTTAAAGAAAAAAATAAACAAGCAAACAAACAAAAAAGAGTTACACTCTGAAGAGAAGAGGAGTTGAAAAGCTTAGTGGAGTTAGAAGAGATAGATACCCCAAGGGGAAGGGGAAGGACACCAAGAGGTGAAGTGCTTTGGTGGAGTGACCCAGCAGAGGCCAGTGGCCATGGGATGGCCCATGGGCAGATTTTGTGGAGAAGATTTGACTCCAGAATCATGGCTTTGATTTTTGGTTGGACAAGCAACCTAAGTAGACTTTAGTCCTTGCTTTGTGAATTTGCCAGGTTTGGAAAAAAAAAAAAAAGTTTTGTTCTAGGTGTAGAGTTCCAATCTCTTGACTTTTAGATTTCTGGAGTCTTTTGATTAGGATACTTGGTAGTGATTCGAAAATTGAAAATTGACAACTGTATACTAGTTATTTGCATGAGAGCAAGGTCATTTTTGATGCTGTATCAAAGACTCTCCTCTTCAGAAGTTTGTTAGAATTGCAAGTTCTCTGAAAATGATTATTTCTACCAAGATTTCCATCTGTCTTCAGCAAATTATTTCATTATGTAAGTGCATCATGGTCTCGTTGTTTAATGAATTTGATAATAAATATGTTCTACAGCTTTCTTGAAGTACCCAGAGCAGGATTCTAACCTGACAATCCTGCAACTAGCTTTGGCTGTGCTCTGCGGGCAAATTATTTATAATTTATTATAAATAAATAATTAATTTATAAATAAATAATAATTATAAATAAATATCATATTAATATTATAATAAATTATAAATAAAATAAATAATATTATAAATAAATAAATATAATATAATAAATAAATTTATTATAGGTAGTTTAGGATTTAAAATCTGATGAGTAAAACTCTCTTGGCACTGTAACTAATACTGTTTTGAGTTTCAAATTAGGATCCGATCGCCTGGTGGATCATGAAGCCAGTAACCCACTATTTGGGAGGAAGGCCCTACATTACTTGGAGAAAGATCTTCCTGAGCTGTTAGAGGTGGATGCCTTATCTGGACAGGTGCTGGGAGGACAACCTGGTTCTCTCCTCAGGGTGGGATACTTCAGAGCAGTTTCCCAGTTCTGTTTCTGTCTCCCACCTGATTATTCCTGAGTCTGGCTAGGAGGTGGAATTGTTACTGCATGTCTGATTGTCAGAGGTAAGGTGCTTTATCCTGTCATGTAAGTGCTCTCAAGTTGAGGCCCTGAAGCATCAGTTTTGACTGATGATATTTTGTTATAATCAAGTCCCTGCTTGTTCCTCTTATAGCAAAGTTCTGTAATCAGATCATGTGATCAGTTAGAAGCCATGAGCACAATACAAGGATGGAGGTGATATCTTGATGTGCTGCCCAGCCCTGGAGGCTGCTCTGGCTGCTGCCACAAAAAGCCCTTTACTCGGGGCTTTTCTTTGTCTCAAGGTTTCCTCTGCCTATTAGTCTGTTAAGTATTTGGGCCACCTCCCCCTCTCTTTTGCTCACTACTAGAGGAAGCAGACAATCTCATCACTCCCTGATTTGGCCCAGGCTTTTGAAGGCCTTGAAAGCTAAAGTGACCCTCTCCCCCAACTTAGCCCTACAAAAGCCTTTTACTCTATTTTGAAAGGTGGAGCCAGGTCTTAGGGGTCTTGACTCAGTCCCTGGTTCTATTCCCTGACTCCTTGCTTAATTCTCAAAGAAATTTGATGTCCTTGGGATGACTTTCTTGCCTAGAACTGTGGCTGCTATAGTATAACTGAGGAGAACCCTAAGCTCATGCTAGGCTACCATTATATACACACATACGCACACATACACACACACACACACACACATACACACACTCACACACTCACTCACACACATCTATGTATGGTACATACATATATATATATATGTATATATATGTATTTTAAAATCATTTTATACATACTTCTATTTATCATTTTTCTGTGGATACAGATAATGTTTTCCTTCATATGTATTTTGTAGTTAATTTGGTTATTTATAATAGGCAAAACAACTTAGTCTTTCAAAGTAGTTTTTAAAATAGTATTTCTATTACTATTTTCAGTATTCTCTTTTTCCTATTCATTTCTCTCATTTCATGAATATACTCTTATTCAACAAGCATTTATTAAATGCCTACTGTGTACTGAATGACTATTTCATTACAAATAAGACCTTTCTAACCTAGGAGGCAGTTAGCAGGAAAAATACTGACTTTTTGAAAAGGAAAATCTTTTTAAAGGTAAGTCCATGATGTCCTTTTTAAGTTCTTTTTAAAGGTAAGTCCTCTGACAGTGAATACTTTCAGTGGTAATAAATTCAGTGACCCAGATGCTTTTCTCCCAGAAGACCTTTCCTGCTTTTTAGGCATTTACAGAAATTGGGTAAACAGGTTGTCAGCAGAGGTTTAATGATTTGAAAAGGCTGGTGTTACAAGTGCACTGATATTCCTAATGGAAATGGACAGGAAGCAAACATAAAGTTTTGATGGAAATGCAGACAAATTCATTCAAGCTCATAATACCAAGTTACTCACAACTGACAAGGTTAGTGTGAGCACCCCAAGCTTGGGAACCTGCATGAAGAGCTGAAAGTGTATGAATCCAGCTTTCTTAGGGGCAAGATGCTGGCCCATTTTTCATGGTTCTTACTTCCTCTGAGTGATTAGCCTCTTCTAAAATTGACTAGTGGATTTTCCACTGTCTCTACATAGTGCCATTAATGGTTGCTGCAAGATTAGGTTGATGGTGCATGGCTGTCTCCTTATTCCTGGCTATTGATTTCTTTTTTTCCCTCCTTTCACTGTTAGGCTGTTGGATGACATGGGCTATACTTATGCTATATTTAAGCCCCTAAAATGGCTGCCACTTTCATCCCTTAAATTAACCTGCTTTTTCAGATTTTAGTTACCTTCACTCAGTCTACATTTAATTTAACCTCTCCAGCTTTTCAAGCAGTAGTGATTTCATAAGCACTTTGTTAAAACTCTATTCTCTTTTCTCTATGGTGCAACCCTATCTTCAATTTCTTTCTCTGAGTTCTCCTCTGTCACCTTCATCAACTCTTGTGCAGCAGCACAGGGATTATGATCTACCAAGAGTGATACCTGGCCTTTGAATAATGTCCTCCTGGCTCTTGAGTTCAGACACTTGCTCATTGGTACAGCCCCAGTGGCAGGGACCTCAGATTTTAAGTGATTTTCCCTGATGGTTCAGGTTCTTCTGCTTCTCCTGGACCAATTCTGTGAATGAAGAAGGGAACATATGAGCAAAGGGGAAGCAATCAGGAACCAGATTGTGGGTGGGAAAGATAGCAGCAATCCAGGATTATGATGTACCAAGAGTGATACCTGGCCTCTGGAAGAGAAATGGACCCTTGTGAACGTGCTCTTGCATAGGTTCTCCCTCATTTCCTACTTAGAGGAAGCCCAAGAGACAACAAATTCATTACTTCCAATTTTTCAGGTAAACCATTTATTTGTACATAGTGGTTTGTATGGAGTCACCCCCTTAGACTGGAACTTCCTCCAGACCAGGGCCCTTCTTGGGCCATTCTTTACATCCCCTTAATGTAATATGAGGTACCCTGAATTTGGGGGGCAATAAGTCAATATCCCTAAATCTTCTAGCTTTGGAGTCTGTCTCAGGAATATACACACTGGGATTCCTGGTTGGACAGGCAAGCGAAGTAGACATCAGCTCCTGCTTTGTGACCTTGCAGGGTTTTGAAAAAAAGCTTGGTACTGAGTATAGTGTTCTAGTCTTCCCTTTAAGGCTTCTGGAGGTTTTTGATTGGGATATTTGATAGTTTATTGAAAATTTAGTTAGCACATATATTTGAAGAAAATCATGTAGCAGATTAGTGTCTTATTGGGACTGTGGAAGAAGCACTGCATCACATCCAACATTTCATCAGTCTGCTCAGATGCTCAGTGTTTCAAATTACCAAAGAGCAGACCCAACAGAGTCAAAGGACATCCTATGTGTCTTGTGTATCACCCCTAAATTAGAGGGTATCAACCTCAGAGGAAGATACCCTGATGAGGTTTGGCAAATAGATATTACACGTGCATTGGAGTTTGGAAAATGCAAATATGTGCATGTTATTGTAGATACATATTCATCATTCACTTATACCTCTATGAGGAGAAACCAGAAATCATGGAATAGACCATTATCTTGTTTTGCCCTTTTAGGAACCCCTTAAGAGGTCAAAACTGACACTGGATCTGCTTATATTTCTTTGCAGTTTAAGAAATTCTGAGCTTAAGAGCCTCCTCAGTTAGACCATGGCAGCCATTGCTCTAGGCAAGAGGGTCACCCCAAAGATAGCAAGTTTCTTTCAGTAGTAAGCAAAGTGTCTGGGATCGGGGCCCAGAGACTGAGTCAAGAACCCAAGTCCTGGCCCCATCTTTCAGCAACACAGAGTAAAAGGCTTTTGGTAGGGCAAAGGATGGGGAGAGGGTCACTTCAGCTTTCAAGGCTTTCAAAAGCCTGGGCCTGGTCAGGGAGTGATGAGATTGTCTGACAGTGAGCAAAAGGGAGGTGAGAAGTGGCCTAAATAGTTAACAGACTGATAGGCAGAGGGGATCTTCAGACAAAGAAAAACCAGAAAGTGAAGGACTTTTTTTTTAATGGCAGCAGCCAGAGCAGCCTCCAGGGCTGGGCAGCAGATCAAGATAACATCTACATCCTTGATTTGTGCTAATGGCTTCTACTGACTACATGCTCTATTACTACATTCCTCTATTAAGAGGAAAAAGTCGGGACATGATTATAATATATCATCAATCAGAACCGATCCTTCAGGTCCTCAGCCTGAGAGGGAATATGTAAAATATATACAGGATTATGACGAGTCCTAACTATGTCCTGAAGATCTTGAAACATACAATATATTTTATTCTTCTTTTAATATTGGCTGTTTCTATTCTGGATACTATTCCTACTGCCTACTTAAAATCTGATATGTTAACAGGCTCTGGAAACATAAGTTATAATAACTTCCAATTCATTTTTTTTCTAATAATGTGACAATATAAGGGGCCATTGGGCCACAGTTCATTAGAGCTGATTTTAATTCTTTCAATTGTTTTAACTCCAGCATTTTCCAAGTCCTGTTTCCTTGTGCATCCTCTAGGACAGGGCAAATATAAGATCCTTTGAATATATACCTAAATCTTTCAGTCCTTCTTTATCCTCAATAGCCATTTTTGGGAATGGAGTAGACAGTTCTATCTGCCACAAAGGAGCATCCTAAAGGAGCCCTTGATAAAGGGCCAGATGAGCTGCTTCTTATCTTTCCCCCTATGCCCTCCTCCTCTTCCGAACCCTCATTCTGCTCTTTCTTTAAGTTTACAATTTCCTCTACCTCTCCAGGTTTTGATAAGTAAGTTTTTATAATGTTATAAAAAGAGTCAGAAGAGATCACCTAAGGGCCTTTCTTTTTGTACACTTTGTATAAAGTTTCTCCAAATGCTTCATTCACTGATAGTAATTTGGGGGTTGCTGGGAAAGCAGGGGGCATTTTTTAAACATCCTGTAAAAAAGTTCTTATTTATCTTGGTTCTTATTCTCTTTTTAAGCTGTAAAAGTTTAAGATCTCTCCATTCTTCAGTCCCTTAACTATTTGCCCTCCTATAGTTTACATCTCCATTTGCTGCAAAAACTGAAAGATGAGCCGGACTGGTGAGCGGCCCTGCTGGAGCCTTCCCCTTTCATTGACTTAGGCCTTTTGTCTTCCATCTATCCAGGGGGTACCAACCATGAGACGACTGTCTTTGGTACTGGTTACCGTCAGGTCTCTGCTTCCCTTGTGGAATGCTTGACAAGATCACTGCCTGATAGGATCAGTGCCCCGCATTTGGAGCCATTTGTTTTGACCAGTACAACACAAATGGGCTAGTGGTAGTTGAAAATAAAAAGACAGGGTTACTGAAAATTCAACAGAGCCATTTATTAAGAGAAATCTTTCTACTTATATACCTTAAAACCCTATGCTATTATGAAAAGCTTTGTTCTGTGACCAACCCTAGTTTCTGTTTTCTATGATCTACCTTTATGAAGCATCTTGCTAGCTTATAGGGACTCAATCTTATGTAAAGTTCACAATAATCCAATAATTGTACCAGGACCTTAGGTTTTCTCATGAGTAAAGTTCTCAAGGTGAGAAAATAAGGGAGGAGATTATAGTGAGAGAAAGGACACAGACAATTTCACCCTTCTTTTTTCCAGAGTGTTTTCAGGGGTCCTGTGGAACAGTAGCTTTAGGTCCTCTATGGATTCATAGGAATATTCTGAAATATCGGAGAAGTGAAGGCCGGGCCATTGTCACTCTGAAAGGAGCTGGGCAGGCCAAAGCCAGGTATGATTTCTTTTAGCAAGCAATTTGATACCGCTTGAGCTTTCTCAGTCCTGCAGGGAAAAGCTTCTACCTGTTGTGGCACAGTTCCATGTCTCAGTTTCCCTCAATTGCTCTGTTTCAGTTTCCCTTAATTGTTCTGCCTCAGTAGCAAAACCCCTCCCCACACACACACTTCCTGACCATCAGAAATAATTGGGCTAACATTCCTAAGGAGTCATAAAACCTCCAGGTGGCCCATCTCAAATACCTAGACATACCCCTTATCTTTTGGCTTCAGTCTTACTATCTCCTAGTTCCTTCCCAAGCTTCCTGCACCCCCAACCTGTCAAAACTAAACTGATAGTCCTTTCCTGGAACTCCAATCCCCCTCCAGTGCTTAACCCCTCCTTCTGCTCCTGAGTTTTTTGTTCCCCAGAGTGCCCAGAGTCCTATAAGAATCCTGTAATTAAACTTCCTAATTGCTGGACCTACTTGAGATCCAGTCGGCTGGCATGTTTGCCAGTCTAAATGGACTATGTGCTTTGAGACAAGAATCCCAGCAATCCCAATCCATAGCTATGATTCTATACTCTCAATTAACATCAATAAAATATTACCTTAATCTCCAATGTGTGATACTGCCTCAGTTTCTCCCTGAGCATTACACAACTGTTAGAAAATTTACTATTGCCATCAGAAATAGTGGTGATTTCACATCAAAGCAAGGGTCACCAAAAGGGAAGCTTGAGAACTAAATTCATCTAAAGCTTTGATTGATGAGACTTGCTATTTGAGATCAAATCTCTTGGGATTGTAGCTGATTTAGAGTTTTGAATTCAGATATGATTGTCTCACAAAGTCATCAAGTCAGTAATCCAACATATGAGAGAAATGCACCACTATCTACTCAGAGGAATATGATCTTGTGATTTTGAACTGTTACACGTGAATGTTAATATCTGGGCAAAAGTTGGAAAGACAACCTTGGCTTCTGCTTAGGTGGGATCCTTCCAGCCCATCCAGCCCAAACTAGTTGGGGTCAATGACAGGACTTGACCAAATCACTACTGCGCCTCCTTAATAAACTAGTTGAATATTAAACAACACACCCCAGAGGAAGAGTTTTCCACCATTTTTGAAAACTCAAATTAAAGGTTCCCTGGTTAGGGACAAATAGACAGCAGCACGGGCCTGAATGGGCAAGCCTGTTTCCCTTGGACTAAAGTGAATCCCTCTTCCCTTGTCCTTTATGAAACATAACAGGAGCCTCTCTAAGTCTGGGGACAGCTTGCAGTCACTGTTCCCCTGCAAACTTATTGGGGGAATGTTTTGTTGTCAAAAATCCCCTTTCTTGCTATATCGCTCCCATGAGCATGAAAACATGAACAGCACATTTGGAGACAGTATAGATATTCCCTCTCATTCCTTTCCCCAATTCCAAAGCTCTGATGAGAACAAAAATGCTCTGAACCTGGTGCGGAGTTAGAACTTCAATGACTGCCTAGTGTGAGCTTCGGGGTCTCCTCAGTTACACTATGGCAGACACAGCTCTAGGCAAGAGGGTCACCCTCTTTCTTTGAGAAATAAGGTGGGGCAGCTAGATGGCACAGTGGATAGAGCACCAGCTCTGAAATCAGGAGGACCTGAGTTCGAATTTGGTCTCAGACACTCAACACTTCCTTGCTGTGTGACCCTGGGCAAGTCACTTAACCCCAATTGCCTCAGGGAAAAAAGAGAGAAATAAACAAGGAGTCTGGGATCAGGTCCCAGGAACTGAGTCAAGACCCCTAGGACCTGGCCCCACTTTTCATCAGCATACAGAGTATGTTTGGTGGGAATGAGGGTCACTTTAGCTTTCAAGTTCTTCAAAAACCTAGGCCTGATTTCAGGAATATGTTCCTGAACACATTCAGGGATGTGTCCCATTCAACTACTCTCATCCAAGGTGGGTGGTTGAAAATAAAGAGACGAAGCTACTGATAATTCAACGGAACCGTTTATTAAGAGAAATCATTCTCTTACATCATTATGAAAAGCCTTGTTCTGTGACCAACCCTGGTTTCTGTTTTCTATGATCTACCGCTCTGAAGCATCTTGTTAGCTTCTAGGGACTCAATCTTATGTAAAGTTCATAATGCCCCAATAATTGTGCCAGAACCTTAGGTTTTCTCATTATTTTAAGCTTAAATGTACCATTGATTAATCTTAGGAAGCAGACATCCTACTTACTGAAGTTTCTAGTGTCCTGGGAGCTCTCTACAATTTTCCATCTTATTTTCAAGTTGATCTGTAGGACTGATAGGAATCATGGAGGCTGAAATTAATCCTTTCACAACAAATCCACCAGTGCCTTTGCAAAATGGCTAAGTAGAATACACAAGATGATTTTTAAGAGAGGCAGACTCTCTAATTAGGGTGTGATGATTAAAAGGAAGTTTGACCCAGTGGTGTAAATGGAGGTAAAAAGTGCAAGGGAAGGAAGAAGATCGCAATTTTGTTGTCTTATCAATAATAAAAAAGCCATATATCTGTCCTTAATTGGACACGAACCAGAGGGTGGAGGAAAAAAACTGTATCAAAAAGTTTTACAGAGAAGAATATCAGATTCCCCTCATCTATCCACATTGGACACAAATATATTTTCTTCCTTATTAATGGTCAAACAAAGACTAGAATTTTAAAAGTTCAGCATTGGGAGATATTTTAAATTTTTGGTAAAGATACATGCCCGGTGGAAGATGACAAAACGGTTGAATGAGAATGATTGGGAAATACAGTTTGAAGCCCAATAAGGCAGAGTGGCTTGATTTTAGGATACTAAGTAATAAACAAGCTTCCTGTCTCTGCACAAACACTCTAGTCTGCAATGACAGAGGTGATTGGAGGGAGGTAATGGATATAACAGAAAATGATCATATATGATCTCCTGATTAGCTCACAAACTTTTATTAGGATAAAAAGCCAGGGGTCTCAACACCTGTGCTCTGTGGGGTGGGGAGAGAGGGAGAGGAGAGAGAGAAAGAGAGAGAGAGAGAGAGAAACAGAGACAGAGAGACAGAGAGACAGAGAGCTGTTAGCCACAGAGAACCTAGCATAACCTATAATTTGACCTGACAGGTCCAAAGGATGAAATCAAAGAATATTAGAATTATTCTCAGAAATTTTGTGATTTGGGCATTCTGATAGAAGGTACTCATCTTCCATTTAAAACAGGACACTTCAAACCACAGCAAACAAATGAATTGAAAGATTCTTCTTTATACTGACAGACATTTTGCCCATAATGTTTCCCCTCTATTTCTTCTATTGTCGGACAAGGGAGTTTCTCAGTTGCTCCCTTTGGACTATTTGCAGTGATGAGGAGAAAGGAGAAATGGAATGGAGAAAGGAGCAAACAGGGAAAGGAACCTCTAAGAATGGAATGTTTTTTATCAATTGAGTTGAGGCTGGCTCTACCTGTAAAAACATATTGGACAATGGAAAGCATTATCTAGGCTGTGCCCAGTGAGTTATTAGTGCCTTCTTGGGCTGTTTATTACTCCCTTATTTGGGAAGATGGGGTAGTTATGGAACCAGAGTTCTTAGTATTTGTTTATTGACATTTTTTTCCTTCAGCGAATCTTTCAAATTCAGCATGGTGAAAATAACCCAGATATTTCCCCACAGTAAGAATTAATTAATCGACAAACTTGTGGTAATATTTGTTCTTATATCAGTCACTGTATTAAATGAGGAAGATATACCCCAAAAATTCATTCTAAGAGGGAGGACCAAAAGTATGTAAAAGTATGCCAGATACAGAGTATATAAAAATAATGTCTGAAGGCATAATCTTAATGGGAAAATGAGGCTATCAGAATAGTTGAGGAGACAGGTGTACAGGGTGACGATGCCGATAGCTCTGGGAGTGAAGAAAAGAAAACCTCTGGGGGAAAATGTTGTTGAGTAAGGAATTAAAAGATGTCTAACTCAATGGATGATTTTTGGGCTAAACAAAGGGGAAGAGTGGTAGATGACCGAGCCTGCAAACCTGGGTGACAGAAAAGGGAATTTCAGAAGAGGGCACAGGGTGGGGGACAAGGAATGGATTATGCTTTGGACACATTGAGATTCAGGTGCAATTGGGCATTCGGGTCAAAGTGTCCTATAGGTATTATGAGTGAATTGGGGAAGAGAGCTTGAGAGAGACTGAGGCAGGAACAACATACATGGAAGTGGTTTAAGCTTTATCTGTTTACATTGTGACACAGGAGGATGATACTTGTAACTCCTTAGGACATTCTCACTATTTTGGCAGCTAGAAGGAGTATGTATACATAGCAGGGGGTACAGGGTATGAGTAGAATATGAAGGTTTAATCTCTTTTTAAAAATTGATGAAAAGGAGTGAGATAAGAATGTGCTGGGAAAAGGAAAAGGAAGAAGTGGAATGGTGCAAATTACCTGCCCTAAGAAAAAGAGGCAAGAAAAAGCATTTCCAGTGGAGGGGGAAATGGGGAGGAAAGGAACTGCCTCAAATAGGAAACACCATAAATACTCAATAGGGGTATAGACATCTACCTTAGCCTGAGGGAAAACAGAAGAGGAATGGAATATGGGAAGGGAGGGATAATAATAGAACAAGTCATTGAGGGGTAGTCAGTGGTCAGTAGCAAAACATTTTTTGAGAAAAGACAGGGTGAAAGAAGAGAGAAAAGAAATGGGGGAAATACAATTAGCAATAGTAATTGTAAAAATAATTTTTGAAACATGTTTCTCTGACCGAATATCACTGTTCTCTCAGAAATGATGACCAGAATGTTCTCAGGGGGAAAAAAACCTGGAAAGTCCTCCATGAACAAAATGAAATATTCCATATAAGAAATGAAAGCAAATGCTCTGGGCTGACCAGTTGTAAATAATTTTGTTATTCTCAGTATCACAATCATCCACAACTACTCTGAAGGACTTACGGTTAAAAAAAAAAAAAATCCTATCCATTCACAGAGAAGGAATGATTGCTTCTGAATACAGACCAAAGCATTTTATATTTCCCTCTTTTCTCTCTATTTTTAACTTAATTTCTCTTGAAGCTTTTTATTTTCATTAGGGTATGAGATCTATGTTTTTTCACAACTTTTATAGAAATGTTTTAGATAATTTCAAATGTGGTTTCTTAATTTTGAGTGGGAATTAGGGAAAGAACATACAAGGCAAATATTTTAAAAACAATATAAAAGGAAAATTTTTGAATGTAATTGGGTAAAATATGTAACTAAATTAAAATAAAAAAAATAAAGAGGTCATTCACTTTTGTACTTTGGAGCTTATAACAGAAATTACTATTATTTGTATTTCAATTAGTAAATCACAACTGAATGAGAATGTGAGAAACCAGAGTTTAGAAAAGTGTGAAAAGGAAAAGAATAAGTGGACACCACAGTCCATCAATATTTATTATTTATTTACTGTGGGCCAAGCTCCATAGTAAGCTCTGGGAGGATACAAAGAATGGCCTAAGCTAGACTCTGGTCTGGAGGAGCTCCCAGTCTAAGGGGGTGACTCCATCCAAACAAATCTGTACAAATAAGTGATTTACCAGAAAAACTGGAAGTAATGAAGTTTTCTCTGGGCTTCCTCTCTCTTGGGCTTCCTCCAAGTAGGAAATGAGGGAGAGCATATGCAAGATCACATTGACAAGGATCTAGCTCTCCTCCAGAGACCAGGAATCACTCTTGGTACAACGTAATCCCTGTGCTGCTGCTGCATAATAAATGGAATGTTGATTTAGTCTGGAAAACCTTGTTAAAATTCAGTGTCTGACACTTGCTAGCTATATGACCTTGGGTAATTCACCTCTCTGACCTCAATTTTCTTATTTATAAAGTGAAGGTAATTATATATACCTGTAGTTTGTACCTCACTGGGTTGTTCTGAGACTCAAATAAGTTGATGGGTTTAATGTGTTTTGTAACTCTCACAGAGCTATATGAATGTTAATTGTCATCTTTATTATGAACAATCTTCATTAAAGATCAAGAATCTTGTTCCTCAAAGTCTTACAGGGAGAGGCTTGGAAAGGCACTAAATTAATCATTCTTTTATTAAAATAGGTTCTCAGATTAAATACTGAGCTTAAAGAAAATGAATGGTTTTTAGTTTTAACTCTGCTTTTTCTTTTATGGAAAATCCATCTTATATATCTTGTTTAGAATACTATTAAAGGAGCAGATTCAAGTGGAAAGAAAGCCCATTGTGGAATCAGATTCCTGCAGACCAGGATTAAAATTCAACCTCAAAGTCAGAAGCATGGGGTCAGAAGGAAATTGATAGTTAATGCACAAAAAGTAATAGGTTTGATCTTCAAAGGGAGAAAATATATAGAGATAGAGCATTCCCCCGGGACTCACTCCACTACTATTTCCTTTGGCATGTTGGGTCTTTAGAGGAACTATTTCTCTCCTTAGGGATCTAGAGGTAAAGGGTTGGGATTTCCCTAATAGTGTTGCTCATGAGCCCCCATCAGGTGTGTTCCTTATAATATCAATTAACCAATATAATTAACCTTATAATCAATTAACCTTATAATATCAATTACCTTTACAAAGGTATACCTACTGAGCAAGGATAGAATTATAAAAAGTCTCATTTCCTCAAGTTAAGCCATATTCTCTTCTTTTAGCGCATTTGGTATGGAATATATCTGACCAAGAAGAGTCTGCTGGCTCAGGGGATCCTTTGTACTTTTGGTGGAGTCTCCATCAAGTTTATTAAGAATAGGCAACAGACAAATCATTCCCTTGTTCAGCTAGGCTAGATCCTTTCAGCACATGATGTCTTTGCTGCTGAGTTGATCTACTTTGGAGTTGAGTCAATCAGCCCTTGAAGGATGGTTTTTCATTGCACTTAATTAATGGGTTGTAATTTTTTTTTGAAAGTGATTTTCCATTTTGTTGTAATTGACTTTAATGTAGAATAAAGAGAAATTTGATTACTTTTTCTTGTAAACATGACAAGATGTTTATTATTTCCCAGATGAAAATATTCTTCAGAACTGCTCTGATTTAATTTTTTCTTTTAAATTAAAGTATTTCTTTTAAAATATCTACCTTCTCTCTCTCCAACTTTCCTTTTGTCCTTTCTCATCAAGAAGGCAAGAAAAATAAACTTCTGTTATAAATTTAAATTAGTTAAGTAAAATAAATTCCCTTGTTGGCCATATCCAAAATAACTTCAAAATCCCTTATGCCTCATTCCTTACTCCTAAGTTTAAAACCTCTTTATCAAGAGGGAACAGAATGTTTCATTGTAATGGGTTCAGCTACTGTTTCTATAATCCCTGGTTGTCAGCACAATCTCTTTGATTGATTATTCTCCCCAGTCTCACCAGTCATTCAGACAGTCCCCTGCCACCTAAGATTGGGAGAGAAGAAAGAGAAAAACCAGAGGTGTCAAGTGTTTATAGCCATATGGCAGACAGATGGGAGATAGAACCAACTCTCCAATTAGAATGTTGTGTCACCTCATAGTACCTGCCTTTCAGTCACTCACAGCCAGAGAAAAACTCATCAGGGCTTCATGTGTTGGTTTGAGACACAGTAGAAAATATTGTGCACAATCAATGACAAATGTTATTGTTTGGAACCTCATTGGTTAATCCTCTCTGGTTCAATCTAATGACTATATCTTAGGAGACACCCAAATATGGTGAGGGTGGGAAAAGGGAAGAGGGAGAACTAGGAGCTGTCAAAGGTGATAGAGGAGAACTAAGAGAAAGAAGTTGAACATAGGGTTACATTACAGAGAAAAAGAAAATGGAATTTTAATAAAGTGGTTATAAAGTCACCCCCACTTGTAATGCTGGAGAGAGGTTAAATTGAATGTAGATTGAAGGTAACTAAAATTTGAAGGTTAATTGAAGAGATGAGGGTGGCAGCCAGTTTCAGGGGCTTAAATAGAACTTGAGTGTAGCTCATGCCATGGAACAGGTTAATAGTAAAAAGAGGGAAAGAAAGAAATCAATTTTCAGGAATAAGGAGACAGCCATGCACCAGCACCCTGATCCTGCAGCAATCATTAATGGCACTATGTAGAGACAGTGGAAAACTTCAGTCAACTTTAGGAGAGGCTAATCACTCAGAGGAAGTAAGAACCATGAAAAATGGGCCAGCAACTTGCCCCTAGTAAAGCTGGATTCATACACTTTCAACCCTTCATGCAGCTTCCTAAGTTTGGGGTGCTCACACTAACCTTGTCAGTTGTGAGTAACTTGGTATTATTAGCTTGAAGGAATAAGAGAAGTCTGCATTTCCATCAAAACTTTATGTTTGCTTCCTGTCCATTTCCATTAAGGATATCAATGCACTTGTAACACCAGCCTTTTCAAATCAATAAACCTCTGCTGACAACCTGTTTAACCAGTTTCTATAAATGCCTAAAAAGCAGGAAAGGTTTTCTGGGAGAAAAGCATCTGGGTCGCTGAATTTATTAGTATTGAAAGTATTCACTGTCAGAAGACTTAGTCATCATGGGCTCACCTTTAAAAAGATTTTCTCTTTCAAAAAGTCAGTATTTTTCTTCCTAACTGCCTCCAAGGATAGAAAGGTTTTATTTGTAATGAAATAGTCATTCAGTATACTGTAGGCATTGAATAAATGTTTGTTGAATAAGCATATATTCAGAATAACAACATATAGTAGGCACTTAATAAATGCTTATTTAAAAAGGATATGTTCATGAAATGAGCAGAAAGAACCAAGAGAATATTGAAAATAGTAATAGAAATAGTGGTTTAAGAACAACTTTGAATGACTAAGTTGTTTTGACTATTATCAAAAATCAAATACATATGAAGGAAAATACTATCTGTATCCAGAGAAACCTGATAAATAGAAGTACATATAATATGATTTTACATATATAATATGCAAAATCATATTGTAAAATCATATTATACATACTTCCATTACACACACACACACACACACACATGTGTGTGTGTGTGTGTGTGTGTAATGGAAGTCATCTGGGGCACAAAGAAGAATAAAATGGAAAAAAAATTTACATGGTAACTTTAAAAGAAATAGCAAATTGTACGTAATAAATTGGAAGTTTCATGTGCAATTATCTTTTGTTATTCTGTTATGGATATGTTTGTTTTATTTCATAAATTAAATAATTTTTAAAAAAGAATAAGTATATATTCACAATAACCATCCTTGCAGAACAAAAAGTAGAACACAAAATGGTGCCCATCATTTGAGGGAACTTCCAAATGTATGATTTAAGTACACAGCTAATTAAGTGATTTCCTCTTCCACCCTCTCCTCCCTCACACTAAAATGTGGGTCTTTATCCAACATTATTGTTATTCTCTATGCCAGTGGTTCTCAAACTGTGGTCCAGGAAGCCTTAGGAATGTCCAAGACCCTTTCAGGAAGATCTGAGAAACTGGAAATGGATTATACAGCAGAAGATTTAGGTTCATTGGATAGAATGAAAAGAAAGTAAACTTTGACCAGTGGTCACTTATCTACTTCCTGTGGGTCATGTAACTTGCTGAAACTTAGGCCTAGGGTCTGACCTTAACTGCCCTGCTGCCCTCTGAAAATAGAGATCATGTGACTCCCTGAAACTTAACCCTTGGGCCCTACAGCCTCTGGGAAATCTCCCCCCAGTCTCCTTCAGTCCCTCTTTAATTCCAGACCTTTGAAGCTTTCTCCCCCCAGTCCTGATGCATTTCTTCCCCCAGGACATCCTTGTTATCTCAGCCTTCAGGCTGTTCCCTCTCCTCAGGATCCATGTCACCCACCCTCTCCCCTTCAAAACCAACCCCCACCCATCAGTGGGAGCTTTCAGGAACCACTTTAGCTAAGAAATCTGGACCCATTCTAGTACATAAGCAAGCAGGTGGAAGGATCAAGCTGCTTAAGGCAAGGGGCAGGAGTCAGAGACCCTGCTCCCACCAGCTCCCACCAGCTCCCACTCTTGTCTTAGAAACCCCGTCATCACAGACCCACAATTAGGGGTTACTAGGAACAGTCACTAAGGAAAACTTGGGGGAGAAAGGAAGATGAGGCTCTCTCATGAATGCCTTTCATCCACATAGGATAAATATCAAAGAACATTTTCTCCCAAATCCTGCTTTTGTTTCCTACTCCTTTAGAGTAGAGACAATGATTGGAGCAGTGTGGCCTTCAGGAAATAAGACCTCTTTAAGCAAAACCTCTGGAGCCTTTTCTATCTTACAAGGAAAAAGGCTTTTACCCAATTAGTACAGCTGTTAACCCAAAAGCAGTTTGAAGCCCCTGCCAGGAGCACATGTGCACAATCCATCTGCCAATCCTCCCCTAAGGATGTACCTCTCCTCCAGATAGGCTTCAGGATGGGGGGTTTAACAGCTTTTTCAGAACTGACTTATCTGGGAGCTCTATGAGGAAATGCAGGAGTCAGCAGCTGGGGAATTGAAGGTGCCCTGATCAGGGACAAATAGATAGCCGCAGGGGCCTGGATCGTCAAGCCTGTTTCCCTTGGCCTGAAGTGAATCCCTCTTCTGTTGTCCTTTAGGAAACATATCAGGAACCTCTCTAGGTCCAGGGAGAGCCTGCAGTCATTGTTACCCTGCAAACTTACTGGGGGAATGTTTGGTTGTCAAAAATCCCCTTTTTTAGGAATTAGAGTAGGTAATGAGGAAACCAAATTATCACTCTTTGCAGATGACATGATGATATACGTAGAGAACCCTAAAGACTCAACTAAAAAACTACTAGAAACAATTCACAACTTTAGCAAAGTTGCAGGATACAAAATAAATCCACATAAATCATCAGCATTTTTATATATTACCAATAAAGTTCAGCAGCAAGAGATACAAAAAGAAATTCCATTCAAAATAACTGTTGATAGTATAAAATATTTGGGAATTTATCTGCCAAGGGATAGTCAGGAACTATATGAACTAAACTACAAAACACTTTCCACACAAATCAAATCAGACCTAGTCAATTGGAAAAACTTAAAATGCTCATGGGTAGGATGAGCGAATATAATAAAAATGACAATACTACCCAAACTAATTTACTTATTTAGTGCCATACCAATCAAACTTCCAAGAAATTATCTTACAGATCTAGAAAAAATAGTAGCAAAGTTCATTTGGAAAAACAAAAGGTCAAGAATTTCAAGGGGATTAATGAAAAAAAAGGCTGACGATGGTGGACTTGCTGTACCAGATCTAAAACTATATTATAAAGCTGCGGTCATCAAAACCATTTGGTACTGGCTAAGAAATAGAGTAGTCGATCAGTGTAATAGGATAGAATCACAAGACAAACTAGGCAATAACTATAGCAATTTGGTTTTTGATAAACCCAAAGACCCCAGCTTTTGGGATAAGTATTCACTATTTGACAAAAACTGCTGGGAAAACTGGAAACTAGTGTGGAAGAAATTAGGGCTTGACCCACATCTAATACCACATACCAAGATAAGATCTAAATGGGTTCATGATCTGTATATAAAGAGTGATACTATAAGTAAACTAGAGGAATGTAATATAGTTTACCTCTCAGACTTATGGAGATGGAATAAATTTATGTCCAAAGAAGAACTGGAACTCTTAATTGAAAACTAGATAGATAACTTTGACTATATTAAGTTAAAAAGTTTTTGTACAAACAAAATCAATGCAGACAAGATTAGGAGGGAAGTAATAAAGTGGGAAATCATCTTTACATTTAAGGGTTCTGATAAAGGTCTCATCTCTAAAATATATAGAGAATTGTCTCATATTTATAAAAATTCAAGCCATTCTCCAATCAATAAATGGTCAAAGGATATGAACAGACAATTTTCAGAGGATGAAATTAAAACTATTTATAGTCATATGAAAAGGTGCTCCAAATCACTATTGATCAGAGAAATGCAAATCAAGACAACCCTGAGGTACCACTTCACACCTGTCAGATTGGCTAAAATGACAGGAAAAGTTAATGATGAATGTTGGAGGGGTTGTGGGAGGGCTGGGACACTGATGCATTGTTGGTGGAGCTGTGAACGGATACAGCCATTCTGGAGAACAATTTGGAGCTATGCTCAAAAAGTTATCAAACTGTGCATACCCTTTGACCCAGCAGCATTTCTATTGGGCTTATATCCCAAAGAAATCATAAAGGAAGGAAAGGGCCCCACATGTGCAAGAATGTTTGTGGCAGCCCTTTTTGTAGTGGCTAGAAACTGGAAATTGAATAGATGCCCTTCAATTGGAGAATGGCTGAATAAATTATGGTATATGAATATTATGGAATATTATTGTTCTGTAAGAAATGACCAGCAAGATGATTTCAGAGAGGCCTGGAGAGACATGAACTGATGCTGAGTGACCTGCGCCGCTGTAGGAGATCATTATACATGGCAACAACAGTACTATATGACGATTAATTCTGATGGACATGGATCTCTTCAACAATGAAATGTTTCAAACCACCTCCAATTGTTCACTGAAGAAAGCCATATACACCCAAAGAGAGGGATGTGAAATGTGGACCACAACATAACATTCTCATACTCCTTGATTGATGTTTGCTTACATTGTTTCCTTTATCTGATATATCGTTTGTGTAGATAAGATTTTTCTTGCACAACAATGATAAGTTTGGAAATATGTATACATATATTCGATTTGCCAATATTTTAACATAATTAACATGTAGTAGATATCCTGCCATCTAGGAGAGGGGTGGGGAGTTGGGGGGAAAAATTTGTAACGGAAAGCTATGTAAGGGTTATTGTTGAAGAATTACCCACACATATGTTATGCAAATAAAATAAAATTTTAAAAAAATCCCCTTTTTTTCCATATTGCCCCAATGATCATGTGAAACATGAATGACATATTTGGAGTCAGTATAGATATTCCCTCTTATTCCTTTCCCAAATTCTAATGCTCTGATGAGGGCAAAAATGCTCAGAACTTGGTGAGAAGTTAGAACCTTCAGGGACTGGCCTAGTGTGAGCTCAGGATTCTCCTCAGTTATACTATGGCAGTCATTGTTCTAGGTGGGAGGGTCATCCCAAAGACACCAAGGTTCTTTGAAATGTAATCAAGGAGTCTGGGATAGGGTCCCAGGGACAGAGTCAATACCCCTAGGTCTTAGTCCCACTTTTCAGCAACATACAGAGTAAAAGGCTTTTGTAGGGCTAAGGTTGGGAGAGGGTCACTTTAGCTTTCAAGGCCTTCAAAAGCCTGGGCCAGATCAGGGAATGATCAGATTGTCTGCTCCCTCTGACAGTGAGCAAAAGGGAGGTGGGAGGCAGCCCAAATACTTAACAGACTGATAGGCAGAGGGAACCTTCAGACAAAGAAAAGCCAGCAAGTAAAGGGCTTTTTATGGTAGTAGCCAGAGCAGCCCCCAGGGCTGGGCAGCAGATCAAGATATCACCTCCATCCTTGTATTGTGCTCATGGCTTCTAACTGATCACATGATCTGATTACAGAACTTTGCTATAAGAAGAACAAGCAGGGACTTGATTATAACAAAATATCATCAGTCAAAACTGATCCTTCAGGGACTCAGCTTGAGAGCACTTACATGACAGGATAAAGCACCTTACCTCTGACAACCAGTCATACAGCACCAATTCCACCTCCTAGCCACACTCAAAAATAGTCAGGTGGGAGAGAGAAACAAAACTGGAAAACTGATCTCAAGTATCCCACCCTGAGGAGAAACCAAGGTTGTTCTCCCAGCTCTTGTCCAGTTAAGACATCCACCTCTAACAGTTCAGGAAGGCCTCCCTCCAAGTAATGTAGGGCCTTCCTCCCAAATAGTGGGTTACTGGCTTCATGATCCACCAGGCAATCAGATCCTAATTCAAAACTCAAAACAGTATTAGTTACAGTGCCAAGAGAGTTTTACTCATCAGATTTTAAATCCTAAACTACCTATCCCATGTGCCTGCAGAGCACAGCCAAAGCTAGTTGCAGGATTGTCAGGTTAGAATCCTGCTCTGGGTACTTCAAGAAAGCTGTAGAACATATTTATTATCAAATTCATTAAACAATGAGACCATGATGCACTTACATAATGAAATAATTTGCTGAAGACAGATGGAAACCTTGGTAGAAACAATTTTCAGAGAATTTGCAATTCTCACAAACCTCTGAAAAGTAGAATCTTTGATAAAGCATCAAAATTGACCTTGCCTTCATGCAAATAACTAATATACAGTTATCAATCCTAAATTTTCAAATAACTACCAAATATTCCAATCAAAAACCTCCAGAAAACTAAAAGTGAAGAAACTGGAACTCTACACCCAGAACAAAGCTTTTTCCCCCAAACTCAGCAAGTTCACAAAGCAGGGGCAAAAGTCTACTTAGGTTGCCTGTCCAACCAAAAATCCCAGTCATGTCTCTGGGGCCAAATCCTCCCCACAAAATCTACCCATGGGCTGTCCCATGGCCACTGGCCTCTGCTGAGTATCTCTGCTAACTCCACTGGCTTTTTGACCCCATTTTTCCTCAGAGGTAGCTTTTTGTTTGTTTGTTTGTTTTCTTTAAATAAAAAATTTGTTTTAAGATTTGAGTTCCAAATTCTATGTCTCCTTTCCTCTGTTCTTCTCTCCTTTTCTCCCCTCCCTGAAGTGAGAAGAAATCAGATATAGGTTATACATGTGCAATTATATAAAATATTTCCAAAGAAATAATTTTGTACCAAAAATGAATAAAAAAATAAGGAAAGTGAAAAAAATAACATGCTTCACTCTGTATGTAACTGATAGCAATATTCTCTGGAGTCAGATAATGTGCTTCATCATTAGTCCTTTGGAATTGTTTTAAATCATTGTATTTCTGAGAGTAGTTAAGTCATTCACAATTCTTGCATCAAATAATATTGCTGTTTCTGTGGATTCTGTTCACTTCTCCCTGCATCAGTTCATTTGTTTCCAGGCTTGCTTGAAACCATCCTTCTTGTCATTTCTTATGGCATAATATTCCATTACAATCATATACCATTGCTTGTTTAACTATTCTCCAATTGATGAATATCCCTTGGTTTTCCAATTTTTTAAAAATATAGCTCATCTTCAAAACATATGCATAGATAATTTTTCAACAGTGACCCTTGCATGGTCTTGTGTTTCAGATTTCCCCCTCCTTTCCCCCACTCTCTCCCCTAGATGGCAAACAATCCAAAACATATTATACATGTTAAAATACATGTTAAATCCAATATATGTAAACATATTTATACAATTCTCATGCTGCACAAGAAAAATCAGAACAAAAGGGAAGGAAAATGAGTAAGAAAAATGCAAGTGAAAAAAAAACAAAAAGAGAATCTTATGTTGTGATTCACATTTACTTCTCACAGTCCTCCCTCTGGGTGTAAATGGCTCTCTTAATCACAAAATCATTGGAATTGGAATCAATCACCTCATTGTTGGAAAAAGTCATATTGGAAAGAATTGATCATTGTATAACATTGATATTACCATGGACAATGATCTCCTGGTTCTGCTCATTTCACTTAGTATCAGTTCACATAAGTCTCTCCAGACCTCTCTGAAATCATCCTGCTGGTCATTTCTTACAGAACAATAATATTCCATAACATTCATATATCATAACTTATTCAACCATTCTCCCACTGATGGGCATCCACTCAATTTCCAGTTTCTTGCCACTATGAAAAGGGCTGCCACAAACATTTTTTGCACATAGGGGTCCCTTTCCTTCCTTTAAGATTTCTTTGGGATATAGACCCTGTAGAAACACTACTGGGTCCAAGGGTATGCATAGTTTGATAACTTTTTGATCATAGTTCCAAATTGCTCTCCAGAATGTTTGGATCTGTTCACAGTTCCACCAACAATGTATTCATATCTTAGTTTTTCCCACATCCCCTCCAACATTCATCATTATCTTTTCCTGTCATCTGAATCAATCTGAAAGATGTGTAGTGGTGTCTCGGAGTTGGCTTAATTTGCATTACTCTGATAAATAGTGTTTTAGAGTATCTTTTCATATGACTAGAAATGGTTTCAATTTCTTCAACTGAAAATTGTCTGTTCATATCCTTTGACCATTTATCAATTGGAGAGTGACTTGAATTCTTATAAATTAGAGTCAATTCTCTATATATTTTAGAAATGAGGTCTTTATCAGAACCCCTTAAATGTAAAAATGTTTTCCCAATTTATTGCTTCCCTTTTAATCTTGTCTACATTAGTTTTGTTTGTACAAAAATCTTTTAACTTAATATAATCAAAATTATCTAATTGGTATTCAATTATGAGTTCCAGGTCTTCTTTGGACACAAATTCCCTCCTTCTCCACAGATCTGAGAAGTAAAGTACTCTATGTTCTTCCAATTTGCTTATAATGTCACTCTATGTCTAAATCATGAACCCATTTAGATCTTATCTTGATATGTGGAATTAGGTGTGGGTCAATGCCTAGTTTCTTCCATAATAATTTCCAATTTTCCCACAAGTTTTTGTCAAATAGTGAGTTCTTATCCCAAAAGCTGGGGTCTTTGGGTTTGTCAAACACTAGATTGCTATAGTTATTGAATATTTTGTCCTGTGATCCTAACTTTTTTTAGTGATCAACTTGGCTATTTCTTAGCCAGTACCAAATGGTTTTGATGACCACTGCTTTATCAAGTTTTAGGTCTGGCACAGCTAGGCCATCTTTATTGGCATCTTTTTTCTATTCTTTTGAAATTCTTGACCTTTTGTTCTTCCAGATGAATTTTGTCACTTTTTCTAAATGTGTAAAATAATTTCTTGGAGTTTGATTGGCATGGCACTAAATAAGATTAATTTAGGTAGTATTGTCTTTTTTATTGTATTTGTTTGGCCTACCCATGAGCACTTGTTATTTTTCCAACTGATTAGCTCTAACTTTATTTGTGTGGAAAGTCTTCTGTAGTTGTGTTCATGTAGTTCCTGACTTTCCCAGGGTAGATAGCTTCCCAAATATTTTATACTATCTACAGTTGTATCTGTTGCTGCTGGATTTTGTTGGTAATATATAAAAAATGCTGATTTATGTGGATTTATTTTGTATCCTGCAACTTTGCTAAAGTTGTGAATGATTTCTAGTAGTTTTTTTAGATGATTCTTTAGGGTTCTCTAAGCAGACCATCATATCATCTGCAATGAGTAATAATTTGGTTTCCTCATGAGCTACTCTAATTCCTTCAATCTCTTTTTCTTCTCTTATTGCCAAAGCTAACATTTCTAATACAATATTGAATAGTGATAGTGATAGTGGGCAACCTTGTTTCCCCTCTGATCTTATTGGGAATGGTTCTAGTTTGTCCCCATTACATATACTAGCTGATGGTTTTAAATAGATGCTACTGATCATTTTAAGGAAAAGTCCATTTATTCCTATACTCTCTAGTGTTTTTAATAGGAATGGGTGTTGGATTTTATCAAATGCTTTTTCTTCATCTATTGAGATCATCATATTTTTATTAGTTTGGTTATTGCATTAGTGAATTTATCCTAATAGTTTTCCCAATATTGAACCAGCCCTGCATTCCTGGTATAAATCCTACTTGGTATTTTAACATAATTAACATGTAGTGGATATCCTGCCATCTAGGGGAGGGGTGGGGAGTATGGGGGGAAATTTGTAAAAGAAAGCTTTGTAAGGGTTAATGTTGAAGAATTACCCATACATATGTTTTGCAAATAAAAAGTTTTAATAAAATAAAAAAATAAAATAAATCCTACTTGGTCATAGTGTATTATCCTGGTGATGACTTTCTGTAATCTCTTTGCTAATATTTTAAGATTTTTGCATCAATATTCATTAGGGAAATTGGTCTATATATATTTTTTCACCCTACCTGGTTTAGCTTTCAGCATCATATCTGTGTCATAAAAGGAATTTGATAAGACTCCTTTCCCTATTTTTTCAAATACTTTATACAGTATTGGAATTAATTGCTCTTTGGATGTTTGGTAGAATTCACATATAAATCCATTTGTCCCTGGAGATTTTTTCTTAAGGAGATGATTAATAGCTTGTTCTCTTTTTCTAAAATGGGATTATTTAAATAACTTATTTCTTCTGTTAACCTAGGGAATCTATATTTTTGAAGATATTCCTCCATTTCACTTGGATTATCAAATGTATTGGCATATAATTGGGCAAAAATAACTCCTAATTATTTTCACTTTTGAGACTAACAATTTGATTTTCTTCTATCCTGTTTCTAAGCATATTAAAGGTTTATTTTGTTAGTTTTTTCATAAAACAAAGTCTTAGTTTTATTAATTCAATAATTTTCTTATTTTCTAATTTATTAATCTCCCCTATTCAGAATTTCAAATCTGGTATTTGAGGATTTTTAATTTGTTTTTTTTTTCTAGCTTTTTAAATTATAAGCCCAATTCACTGATCTTCTCTTTTATGCAAGTAAGCATCTAGAGATATAAAATTTCTCCTAATAACTGCTTTGGCTACATCCCACAAATTTTGGCATGTCATCTCATTGTTATTCTCTTGAATGAAGTTATTGTGTCTATGATTTGTTTCATCCATTCATTTTTTAGGATTAGATTATTTAATTTCCAATGAATTTTTTTGTCTATTTTCTCCTGGCCTTTTACTGCATCATGATCTGAAAAAAATGCATTTACTTTCTCTGCCCCTCTGCATTTGACTTTGGGGTTTTTATGCCCTAATACATGATCAATTTTGGTATAGGTTCCATGAACTGCTGAGAAAAATGTAAACTCCTTTCTGTCTACATTCAATTTTCTTCAAAGATCAAAACTAAATTTTCTAATATTCTGTTTACCTCAACTTTTTTCTTATTTTGTGGTTTGATTTATCTAGTTCTTAAACAGCAAGGTTGAGATCCCCCACTAGTATAGCTTTCCTGCCTATTTCTTCTTGCAGCTCTCTTTACTTTTCTAGGAATTTGGATGGTATACCACTTGTACATATATGTTTAGTATTGATATTGCTTCATTGTCTGTGGTACCCTTTAGTAAGATATAACATTCTTATCTCTTTTAACTAGATCTTTGCTTTTACTTGATCTGAGATCAGGATTGCTACCCCTGCTTTTGTACTTCGTCTGAAGCATAACAGATTCTGCTCCAGCCCTTTACTTTCACTCTGTATGTATGACTCTGCTTTAAATGTGTTTCTTGTAAACATATTGCAGGATTCTTTTAATCCAGTCTGCTATCCACTACCATTTTAAGGGAGAGTTCATCCCATTTACATTCACAGTTAAAATAACTAATTCTGTATTTCCTGCCATCTACTTACCCTAAGTTATGTTTTTCTCTTGCCTTTCCTCATTCCCTCCTTCCTAGTATTTTGCTTCTGATCACCACTTCCCTCAAATAGTTTTCCTCCATTAGAGCCCCTCCCCCTTTCTTACACATTTCTTCTACTACTTCTGTTTTCCCTTCTATTACCCTTCCCCTTTGTTTTCCCCTTTCCCCTCCCATTTTCCGGTGAGACAAATCTCTGTGAAACGAAATATTTCTGATATTCTCTCTTCAAGTCAAATCTGATGAAATATTCATACAATGCTCACCTCCCTCCCTTCTTTCCCTCAATAATAATAGGTCTTCTTTGCCTCTTTGTGAGATGTAATTCCCCTTATTTTACTTCCTTTTCCCTCTTTTTTTTTCAGTACAATTCCCTTTCCACCTCTAGTTTTTCACATTACAATAAAATCAAATTATACCCATATTCTATAAGTATACCCATAACAGAAATATAGTTCTGAAGAGTTCTTTCCTTTTTACCTTTTTGCTCTTCTCTTGAATTCTGTGTTTGGCGAACAAATGTTTTGTTCAGTTCTGGTCTTTTTGTCAGAAATAGATGAAACTCACCTCTATCATTAAATATCCATCTTTTTCTCTAAAAGATAATTCTGATTTTCATTAGATAGCTTATTCCTGGCTGGAATACAAGTTCCCTTGCCTTTTGGAATATCAGATTCCAAGCCCTTCAATACTTTAAGGTGGAAGCTGCTAAGTCCTGGGTTATCCTGATTGTGGCTCCTTGGTATTTAAAATTGTTTTTTTCTGGCCACTTGTAATATCTTTTCCTTGGTGTGATAGTTCTGAAATTTAGCCACAATATTCCTTGGAGTTTTAATTTGGGGATCTCTTTCAGGAGGTGATCGGTAAATTCTTTCAATGGCTATTTTACCTTCTGCTACTAAGACAACAGGGCAGTTTTCTTTTAGGATTTCTTATAAGATAATGTCTAAATTCTTTTTTTCATCATGACTTTCAGCAGATTTAACTCTTTTAGGGTGCTAAGTCTCTTTCAGAGTTTAGCCTGCCAACTAAGGACATGCCCCAGCCATGGCCATAGGCAACTTCTTCAAACTCATTGGAGGTCCTTCTTGTAAGGTGAGAGCACTGGATGGGATGGGTCAGTGTAATGTGCTACCATACCACTTTGAATTCCCAAGATTTGGTAGAGTAGGAAGGAAGCATTGCATATGTTTAAGATACATGATGAATTGTATTTGTTACTGAACAATTGGTGAGAATTTATACTTTGAAATGGGGACTATAGCCATTCCTCACACTTTTGATTTCAAAGGATTTTTACATCTATAATCTCATTGTATCTTCCCACCAGTCTTTCATAGGATCTCTTTTATTAGACACATTTTACAGATGACTAAACAGAATTGTAGAGATTTTTTTTAACTCTTTACTCAGTATTTCATAGTATCTGAACTAAGACCTCAGGTCAGGTCTTCTGATTCTTAGACATCAACCTGAATGACAGAATTTTTTAAGGATGCACATTAATAGTCAAATACAATTGTTTACATTTTCATAAAACTTTAAAGTTCAGAGAACGGTTTTCTCAGAACCCTTCATGAATACAAGTGTTGTTATCAATTTCCACTTTATAGGTGAGGGAACTGAGGCTCACAAGGCAATGGTGATATAATTGGGAATCCAGGACATTTATATTATCAAGCATGTAGGATAGCAAGAGAAGGAGTATAACAAGACAGTATAAGCTTCAGTGCCAAATGATTATGTACAGGGTACAGGGATTTGTGGTGTAGGTGGAGAAAATTGCCCACTTAATCAGGCTCTTTTCTGTTGGGACCAGCACAACACAAATAGGCTAGTGGTGGTTGAAAATAAAGATGTGATAAAAAGCTGATAATTCAACAGAGCAGTTTATTAAAAGAAATCATTCTCTTTATCTTAAAACCATATGTTATTGTGAAAAGCATTGTTCTGCAACTAACTCTAGTTTCAATTTACTATGATCTCACTCTCTGAAGCATCTTATTAGCTTCTAGGGACTCCATTTTATGTAAAGTTCTCAAAGCCCTAGTAATTGTACCAGAACTTTGTTTTCTCATGACTTCAAGTTTACATGCACCTTTGATTAATCTTAGGAAGAGGGGAACATCCCAGTTACCAAAGTTTCTAGCTCCCTAGCAATTCTCTACATCTCCCGTTTTTGTTTATGGAGGTGCTCTCAAGTCTTGCAGTCTGAGATCCTGCTTGCAGACCTTCTCTGCATTTCTTTAACTATGGTCAGTAAATAGCCTACTGCAGCAGGTCCAAGGATACATATATATACATACATACATACATATATATGTAGAATTCCAGCAAATGCCATATAATTTCATGCCCAAGGGCACTGAATATTCCCTATACTCTCATATCAGCAAGATCTTTTGAAGATCTTCAACATCCAGTGTAACATTTGAATTTCCCCATAATCCATTATGGTGATTTCTACTTTTATCCCATTCTCCCTCTGACTCTATTCTTTATTAATCATACAGAAACTAGTGAATTTGTAATCACACACCAATCTTTTGTCTAATGCTTGTCTTATTTCTTGTCTTATTTCAAGGACATCCTCCCTTAATTGATTTAAACTTCATCAAACTCACTAATTTATTCTGCATAGCAAAACCTTTAGAGATGTTCAAAGTAAGTTCATGCAAATAATTAGCTTGAACCACTTGGTTTTATAGACATAGCAATCGTGTCACTGAAAGCTAAAATAGAAATTAATATAATTAGGCCAAAAATGATGCATGAAATACATCTTTCCTATTTTTGCTGAGAAAATGTTCAATGTTCTCCAACAAATGGTCTGCTTAAGTATGATACAAATTATCACTCTGTGTAGGTAACATATTAAATGAAGGCTTCATTATAACAATACTGGTATTAACCTTACTTCCTATGCATTCAGAAACCTTGCATTCCCTGCAAGTAACTATCAATTCTTTCTACCTTTGCTATTGTCACCTGGCCAATTTCTCCCCACATGAAACATAACCATTCCCCGAACATATCTGTACAGTAACATTATGAGATACATTATTTCTATTCTGATATCCGTCTACAGGAGCGATTGCCAGTGTGATTTTCTGAACGTGAAGCCCAGTGAGCTGTT
>JAJPUD010015690.1:19364-36526 GCA_023553655.1 Myrmecobius fasciatus | reverse complement strand
CACTATTAACTATGAAAACATTTTAGCAATTTTCTTGTTATCTTAGGAGGTAGGTAGCTCAAGATTTATGATAACACAAGACAAATTAAAAATATAATCTATGAGCTTCAAATTCTTCTGCTAAACATATACTCCAAAGAGGTCTTTGATAAAAAACATGACTATAAATACCAAAATATTTATAGAGGTCTTTTTATGATAGCAAATATTTGAAATAATTCACACAACAAAGTAGCCAAGGTTAGACATACTGTGGTATATAAACTAATATAATGAAAAGATAAACAAATGAATGTAAGTAGAGCTAGGAAAACAATATACTCAAAGACTATAAAAGTACTAATGGAAAAATAACATCTTTAAATAATTTTTAAATCAATATTGTGATATTGCAAAAAAAAATAAGCTTGGCTCCAAAATAAACTTTTGAAAAAAAAAATTCTTTCCTAATCCTTTGCAGTGGTCCAGAAGATCATCATATGAAAAACATTATATTTAAATTCATATTCTTTTTGATGTATTTATCAATATTGTTTTTTTCTCCTGTGTATTCTTTTTTTTTTTTTTTACAAAAAAGCTACTCTCTTTGAGTCTTAGTACTTTAAATTCTGTAATTTATGGAGCTAGAGAATAGAACTTAAACTTGACTGACACAGAAAACTCTTCTACTAGTGCAAATTAGAAATTTCTCTGACATGTTTAGTGTTAGGAAGTTGGTTCTCTAAAGGGGAGAGAAAGAGATGATAAATTAGAATATTTGATCAATATTAAAGAAAAATTTCATTTAAAAATCTGCTTAAGAAAAATAGTGATACTGACCCTTAAACTTTTTTTTTTCATTTTTAACAGCTTTTTATTTTGCCAAATATATTCAGAGGCAGTTTTTAACATTTAGCTTTGCAAAACCCCGTGTTCCAACTTTTTTTTTCCCTTCTTCTTGCCAACCTCTCCCTTAGAGAGTAAGCAATCCAATATAAGTTTAAATGCACAATTCTTCTAAATACATTTCCAAATTTGTCATGCTGCACAAGAAAAATCAGATCCAAAAGTGAAAGAAAAAAATACCTTAAATGTAGAGGCATAAATGTTTGTTGATTTTTTAAAAAAAGCTATTGAGTAAGTAGATATCAATGACTACTAATACATTCATTTTAATAAATATATATGACTATGGTATTTAAAGAATGGAATTAGAATATATAGAACATACTCACTATCACTGATAAATAAGATATTTAAACAAATAAATCAATAGTTTGTTGTGGGATATTAAATATGATATATTAAAAAAAAAGAAAGAAAAATAGTGATAAATACTGATATACTCAACCTGAAATCATTGAGTTCAGGGAGAGAAGATGGAGGTATTCCACTTCTTTCCTTATTTCCATGCAATTAGGGTTCACAGCTCTTTCAATTCCTAATAACAAAAAGCCTGACAAATACCTGACTCTTCTCTAGTCAGGTAAACTATTGATGAGAGAAGTTGAGTCAAAGCCATGAATTTTTTCTAATAAAGGCAAATTCTGTTTTTCTCTTTAAAGTTCATTTCTGATTAAACCTGAAAGAAGATGGGAGAACTCCCAAAGCTTATGCCCTTTTATATCATACTTCAGAGGAACTTCATACAATTTTAAATGCTCTTCTTTTGTTCTAAGATCATTTCAGAGCAGCACATGCTTTGGCAATCTCCCATTGTCTATGTGCTGCCACTAATTTTTCCAGTCTGTTTGTGCCTTCCTGTCAGAAAGACAAGCTGTTTTATTTCTTTCCTCTTTGAGGATATCATAACATGAGCAAAACATCAGGCATAATTAGATAGAATTATGCTATAAATTCTCATAGGAAAAAAATGTATTTTCCTCCAAATTTCTTTCCACACAAGAAAGAAATGACCTACTAGATAAGTTGGTGGGGGCAAAAGTTAAGTAGATTTTAAAAATTCTAATTCCATCCTGAGCAATGTCCTGAAATGGTATTTATTTGCCTTGGCCCAACTTCACCTTTCAGACTATTCTGTCTTGTTCCTCCTGTGTACAGTTAGCTGGCTTTATCTCTTTCTCGACACTTAAAAATTTTCTTCTGTTTTCCAATGTGAGGATTCATTCCACCATATGGTCTGCTCAAGCTGATAAACCCTCCTGCATAGTAGGAAATAATTAGAGGCACAAAAAACTATTTGTGCTGCAATAGCTAAGGTTATGTCAGTGTTTTCATGACCACCAAACTCTCCCTCCCATTTCCAGGATAAGCATTCAATTTCATCTCAAGCTGAAACCCAATAAGAATGAGCTTCCTGGTATCTTACAAGTTGCCCAAGAGCTCAGTTTTTCCCGGATAGTGGAAATGACACATTAAATGCTTCAGTTTTATAAAGGGAAATATGGCAAAATTCTTAGAATTGAATCATAACTGATTATTTTTTCGGCTCAATTCAAAACAAAATTGAAAATTAAAACATTTATCAAACATCATCCTGAATATCTAAGGCTATGTTAGTATCTTAACAACAGCTCTAAAGGGATATGTGTCTATAGATGAGTCATTGTCAAATGAGGCAAAAGAGTACAATGAAAAAGAAAATCATATCAGAAATCACATAATGTGGGTTAAAAAATCCTATATCTGACACTCCCTTTATGGCCTTAGACAAGTGACTTAATTCTACTTAGCCACAATCTCTTCATCCATAAGAAGAGAAACTGGCATTTCATGGCTTCTGAGTCCTCTTATCCATGTTTCTGAGTATTCTGTATTTCTTCATTCATCCATTCATTTATTCACTTGCTCATTGACTGACTTTTCTTCATTGTTCTACCTGATGCTATAATTTTTTGCTTGCATTGTGTTGCTGGCTGCAAGGTCAATTTTATGTCTAATATTTTTTTCAATCCATGTTCCTGTTGGCAACTTTTGCTACAAATGTACCACTTGACAAAAAGATGGTGTAAAACATTTATAAAAAATGTCCTTTTTTAAGGATATCATAATATGAGCAAATTATCAAGTACAATTAGAGAGAATTATGTTATAAATTGAGTTAATGTAATATTTTAGAAAAAGTTTCTATTTCTTTAAATTAATTAAAACAAAAATGCTCCCACTTTCTGGCCCTCTCTGTCTATTTAATCTTATTTCCAATTCCTTCTCCTTATAAATGTTCTTCTCTCCTACCACAAATGGTAGTAATTTTCACCTCTGTTTTTGCTCATGTTATTTCTCTTATCTTCTAAACCTACTGAAATTCTACCCCTTTCTTTTATGGATATCTCAAATCCATGCTCTTCCCAAAAAGTCTCTTTTGAAAACACCAGCCCCAAATACTCTCACCTTTCTCTAAAATTCCATAATAATTACTTCTTCTATACAATTAGATATTTCCCATACACTCTTTTGTAACGTGCTTTAATTGTTTCTTGTTGAAATCTCTTCTCCCCAGCTGTGAAAAACAGTGGCTTGTGCCAATGAAATCAAAGATTCAATCTCTTAACTCCATCAACATTATTATAGAAATTAAGAAAGTAAGGCTCATTGAGATTAACTGAACACAGAGACATTTAGCAAATATTTGAGTAAGAAGGAAAACTCCCCCCATTCTTCCTGACATGGAGTTCAGAAGTCTGTATCCTATTTCATAGGGCTTAATGCTTACTAATCTGAATCAAATCAACAAGCAGTTGGTTAGTATTAACTCTGGTTCCAGAAATGTGTTTGGTTTTATGCAGATTAACTTTATCAAAAACAGGGACTTTAAGTATTGCACAGACCACTGCTTCTCCAATACAGGTTGGAAACTTCTCTGACATGTTTAGTGTTAGAACATTGTCTATATCATTGATACATACAATGATTTGTTTAGTCATATAGGAGTAAATGCCAGAGGCAAAACTTGAAACCTGATCTTCCTGACACTGAGACCAACTTTTATCTATGTCACCATAAAATCAATCAATCCAAAAAGAAAACAAGAAAAACATCGAGGAAAGAAAAGAGAAGAGAATAAGAAGTACGAGAAAGAGAAAATACAGGAAAGAAGAGAAAATTAGTAAAGCCAAAAAATGTATAATATTTGTAACACCCATTTCTCATTGTTACAAGAAAGCCCATATGAAGCCAGTCACAGAAGCTGTTTCACAAACTTCAAGTAGCCAAGATTTATTTTTATTTAATTATAGTGATATCCCTAGTAAAAATGAGAGGTTCTTAATTTGGGATCCATGAACTTTTGAGCAAATGTTTTTATAAGTACATTTTAACATAATTAGCTTCTTTTCTAATCTCATGAATTTTATTTTATATATTATTCTTAGAAGGTTTCTATAAGAGTCTCTAGAAAAATGGTCCCTGACACAAATAAAGAAAAACCCTTGCTCTAAAAGTATTCAAGATTTTATGGCTAACAGACATCATAGATATGAATATTTTTACATAGCCTTCTCATCAGAAACATAAGAAAGGCCACACAAACAATTTAAATGATATGGTACAACTAAAATAATTGCTTTCCTAATATTTGATAGTTTCCAAGACATTTCCTAACTCCCAGATAGCTGTGGAAAGAGGGGAGCATAAGCATTGATATCTTTATATTACAGATCAGGAAACTGAAGTACAGAACTCTGTCCAAAGTCACATTACTAATAAAAATGGGAACTAGGATTTTAACCCCAATCACTTGTATAAAAGACAGCATATTTTCACATTCCCATGATGTGATTCCGCACATAACCCTATTAGCTCTTCTCTAGGTTAAAGATTTGCTTCAGCTGATCTGCATATTATATAGTGAGTCCAAATCCTAGGGAATGTTTTAAGTATCAAATAATGATATGATGAAAACATCATCCATTGCTCTTAATTAACAATGGGTGAATCTAATATTCACTATATTGCTCTTCTTTAAATTCCTCTGTGATTAATCAGGATAAAATTTTTTCTTACCCTGATCTCACAAGATACTGGAATGTCACTTACATTTAAAGTTTATTAAATCAAAATAATTTAAATGGCAATTATCCTATTGTGTCATGTATCAGGAACATAGGCAAGGGAGGAGAAAAACTTCAATACAAAAGAGTTCCATTTTTGAAAACTTGTAAAATCATAACTAAATTTAAAGGAATTAACAGTACTTACATTGTCTTGAAATCATCCCAAAACATATCACACAGACAGTATCTTCCCACAGAACATTAGCATTGGTCCCACAGTTGTTCAGGGTTGGGGGTTTCATCACCATCATTCTGAATATGGTTCATGTTTAGCAGTCATCAATCATTCAATTAGTTCCATCCAGTATTCTGCTATTCCACTATTAAACAAGGTGATCCTTTTTCTCATGATGTATTATATGCTTAAGGCATATAAAAGAAAATAAATGAGGTTTCTTGAACGTTGATATAGTTTTGTGATATGCATTCAAGAATACAATTATAGATTCACTGACTTGGAGAATTACAATTGGAAGTAATTCTACAGGCTATCTAAGCTAACATTTACCTGAACAGGAAGACCCAATGAATCACACTATACAAATAGTCATCCCCAAAGATGTTCACTAAAGAAAAATCTGCAACCATTGGACACCAAACATTTCACTTTTGAATAGTGCCAATGGTTGGAAATTTGTTCTTTATGTAATGCTAACCTTGCATATGCAATATTTATCCATAGTTCTTAGTTATTTCCTGCTGGGGTCCATCAGGATAAAGATTTTCTTATCTTATTCCTTCATGATACCCTTCCATTATTTAAACACGACTATCATATACCTCATAAGTCTCTTTTTTTATTTCTTCTTATTATACACATATGGCATGGACTTCTTGTGCTATATAAAAATCATTTAGCTCAGGGACTGTTTACTTTTTATTTGTAGGTCATAATTGCCTAGAACAGTGTTTGCCTCTTTGTAGATGCTCTAATATAATCAAAGACCATCATCAACCTGAATGTTCTACTATATATATTTCAATTTATCTATGTCTCTTCCTGAAATGTAGTTCATAAATATAGTAAATAAGTTATGGTTTAACTAGTCAGAAAACAATGAGACTATTATGTTCTAGTACTGAAAACCTGCACTGCTACTTTATGCTTTCAGCACAGATCAGAAACTAAAGGTTTTAAAAGCATTAACAATTTCCTACACCCATTCCTAATAAAAAGACTAGAGAGTATAGGAAAAAAAAATGAAGCTTTCCTCAAAATGATCAATATTATCTATTTAAAATGATCAGCAAATATCATGTGGAATGGGAATAAACTAAAATAAGATCAGGGGTGAATCAAGGTTGCATATTGTCACCATTGCGATTCAATATTGTATTAGAAATATTAGCTTTAGCAAGAAAAGAAGAAAAAGAAATTAAAGGAATTATAATAGGTAATAAGGAAACAAAATTATCACTGTTTGCAAATGATATGATGGTATACTTATAAAATGCTAGCTAATCAACTAAAAAACTACTAGAAACAATTCACAATTTAGCAAAGTTGCAGGACACAAAATAAATTCACATAAATCCAGCATTCTGTATGTTAAGAACAAAGTCCTTCAGAACTGATACAAAGAGAAGTTCCATTTGAAATAACTGATATTATAAGATATTTGGGAGTCTACTTGCCAAGGCAAAATCAGGAACTATATCAACACAATTACAAAACACTTTCCATACAAATAAAGTCAGATATAAACAATTGGAAGAATCTCAAGTGCTGATGGGAAGGCCAAGCAAATATAATAAAAATGACAATTCTACCTAAATTAATCTGCTTATTCAGTGCCATACCTATCAAACTGTCAATAAATTACAGAGATAGAAAAAATGATTACAAATTTCATCTGGAAGAACAAAAAGTCAAAAATTTAAAAGGAATTAATGGAAAAAATGTAAATGAAGGTGCCCTAGCTGTACCAGATTGAAAGCTTATATTATAAAGCAGCAGTCCTCAAAGCCATTTGGTTCTAGCTAAAAAAATAGAGGTTAGGTTTACAAGAAACAATAGTCAATGACTATAGTAATCCAGTGTTTCATAAATCCTTCTGAGATAAGGACTCACTATTTGGGGGCAGAGCCAAGATGGCAGATAGTATACACATCTCTATCTGAGCTCCCCAAAGTGGTACCTCAAATCAACAGCAGATTAAGCCTCTGAACTGGTTTTGAAGTAATAGGACCCACAAATATTTGGAGTACAAATAAATTTCCAGAAGAAAGTACTTTGGAAGAACTTTAGAAAAGCTCTGTTTCAATTGGGCAGGGAGAGAGGCTGCAGATCCTAGACCACAGCGAAGGAGCTGGAGCTGGGAGCCACAGAACTGTGGTGTCTGTCTATCAGAGAATCTACTGTGAAGCTCTTGAGCTACTCTGTCAAAGATACAAGCTGGTAATTCAGCAGATTTGCTGCAAAAACAACCAAAAGCAAATACAAAAGGCAAATTGTGAACACAGAGACTCAGAAGAACACTAGACCTGACCATGCCTATCCAGCCCCAAAAGTCAGTCAGCAGCACTGGTCCCAGGACAAACTAAAGTGGTTGTCACTTATTTGCCTCAAGAGCAGACCTCAATATTTAAAGAAAAATGAGCAAAACAACAACAACAAAAAAAAATCTCTGACCATAGAAAGCTTTTATGGAAAAGAGAAGAACAGACTTCAAATCCAGAGGATCCTAAAGGCAAATCAACTCCAAATGAAGCTCCAAAGGGTGGTATGAGTTGGTTCCAATTTCACAAGTCTCTCTTGGAAGAATTCAAAAGGGATGTTAAAAGAGAGTTAGAAAACAATGAGACTATTATGTTCTAGTACTGAAAATTTGCAGAAAAAAATGTTCTAAATCACTATTGATCAGAGAAATGCAAATTAAGATTTGCATACGTCTCAGATTGGCTAAGGTGACAGTAAAGGATAATGATGTTTTTTGGAAGGGATCTGGGAAAACTGGGACACTACTACTTTGCTGGTGGAGTTGTGACCTGATCCAGTCATTCTGGAGAGCAATTTGGAACTATGCCCAAAGGACTATCAAATGATCCAACAGTGTCTATACTGGGCCTGTTTCCCAAAAAAATCATAAATAAGAAGAAAGGTCCCACACATGCAAAAATGTTTGTAGCAGCCCTTTTCTATATTGACAAGGAACTAGAAACTAAGTGGATACCCATCAGTTGAGGAATGGCTGAATAAGTTATGCTATATGAATGTTATGGAATATAATTGTTGTATAAGAAATGATCAGCAGGATGATTTCAGAAAGGTCTGGAGAGACTTAACAAGAACTGATGCTAAGGAAAGTGAGTAAAACCAAGAGAACATTATACACAGCAAAAGCAAAATCATATGATGAACAATTCTGATGAATGTGGCTCCTTTCAAAAATGAGGTAATTCAAGCCAATTACAATAGACGTGATGGAGAGAGCCATCTACATCCAGAAAGCAGGCTATGGTCACTGAATGTGGAACATAACATAATATTTTCACTTTTTTTTTTCATTGTTTGCTTGCTTTTTCTTTTCTTTCTCATTTTTCCCCCTTTTTGGTCTGATTTTTCTTGTGCAGTGTAATAATTGTGGTAATATGTATAGAAGAATTGCACATGTTTAACATATATTGAATGATATGCTGTGTAGGGGAGGGAGAGGGGAAAGGAGGGAGAAAAAATTGGAATGCAAGGTTTTACAAGGGTAAATGCTGAAAAATATCTTTTCATATATTTTGAAAATTAAAAAATGATATTTAAAAAATCTGAATTGGGGAGCAAAAAAAATCTCTAAGAATTTGGCCTTTTTGTATATGTCTTGTATATGAAAATTTTATCATGGTAGCCATAGCCCATTTGATCTCATCTGAAAGTGAAATAAATTCCATAATTCCAGTTTTTTGAATCTCTGGGTGAATATTGCTTCTATGAAGCACCTCAACTGAAAGGAAATTTATAATGGAAATAAAATATCTATAATGCTTATTTACTTGAAGGAACATTTTAAAATTTACTACTAAATGTCAATTTAAAATGTTATTTAAAATTTTGTTTGCATAATGGTATGCATAATTTGGTATATTATAAGTTAAATGATGAACATAAACATATAACAAAATGTGGCATAATGCTATTACTATGACTGATCCCCAATCAGGTTCATGAAATGATTTTGAATTCTGCTAATCAAGCCTTTTGCCACTCATGTTCCTTGCCTTT
Source organism: Myrmecobius fasciatus (assembly GCA_023553655.1). NCBI lineage: Eukaryota > Metazoa > Chordata > Mammalia > Dasyuromorphia > Myrmecobiidae > Myrmecobius > Myrmecobius fasciatus. Next base: position 27,322 of record JAJPUD010015690.1, on the reverse strand, counting down.
TTAATAGGTAACAATTCTAACCTAATTCAGAATTTCTATGCTATGGTTCCTGCCCATCTTGATGGGCCATTCCAAGAAAGGATATGCCAATAATTTATTCTATTACATACTCATCAGTCTTGGACTTTTGTGATCCCTGGCCACCACTATTTCATATGTGCTGTTTTCTCCTATATGATTATAAGATTCTGAAGGACAAAGATTGTTTTGCTATTTTTATGTGTAACATTAGTGCTTAACAGTGTCTGTTATAAATAATAAATGTCTTTTTAATCATGCAAATTATGCATTTCATTGATTCACTCACATATACAAAAAATAATGGAAGTAAGCACCTTAATGAATTCTTAATTAGGACAAATATAATAAATTATCTGATAATACATAGAACATATTAATAATGAGTATGGTCAATAGTAAATGAAATTCTGTTAAAAATGAACTCTCTCAGGGGAGCTAGGTGGTGCAATGGGTAGAGCACTAGCCCTGAAGTCAGGGGAACCTGAGTTCAAATCTGGCCTTGGACATAATACTTTCTACCTGTTTGATCCTGGGCAAGTCACTTAACCCCAGTTGCCTCAACAACAACAACAACAAAAAAAGATCTCTCTCTCTCTCTCTCTCTCTCTCTCTCTCTCTTTCTCTCTTCATATATATATATATAATATATATAATATATATATATATATAGTCTTCCAAAATGGTTTACTGGGATGTATATATGTATATGTATATATATATATACATCCCAGTAAACTATTTTGGAAGACTGCTTAAACAAGGTTGAGGGTCTCAAAACCATCAGAAAGTTAAATTTCATCTCCCCAAAGGATGTGAAGTCTTCACTGGCAGTACAAGGCACAAGTGAATAATTTGTTTCAATGGCCCAAAAAGGCAACAGAAGAAAATACTGTAAAGTGCTTAGAGCTTGGTTAGATATCAAAGATGCCAGGGTCATCTGCTGTATCATGAACCAATGTTCAGGATAGTTGTCCTGTTGTCTTGACTTTTATCATACCACTGGACTCTGAAAATTGTGGTAGAGAGAATGAAGTTAATGACCAATCCTGCCTCAATTAAAACCAATTTATGCACAAGTTAAAAGACATCAACCATACTATTTTGACATTTTACCTATTTCAGAGTCCTATACCAATAAGCAAGTGATGAAGCACGAGGTGCAGATATTTTAAGAGATGTAGTCACAATCCCGCCTAGGCATAGGGTCATCCCATTAGACTGAAGCAGCAGTGGGATTCAGCAGTCCTTTGCACGATACAGCAGCCTTTTTGAATGACAGAATTGTTCATTTCTTGATGTGAGTTAGGGGTGACCTAATATTACCTGCTTCAGCCAACCTAACCCTGGCCCACTTATTGATATAAGCAGGGATCATACCCTGTGGTCAAAACATGTTTAAAATTTTAAAAACTTTTGTGAAGATGATTCCATTCATCATTGTTATATGACATGTACACAATCTTATGGACAATAAGAAATCAAGTAGATCTGAAAGATAAACAATTTTTGTTGCAAAAGAAGTCAGTAGATATCACATCAAATACCACCCCTGAGTGGAATAAGGCTGGCAAATGAAGGCCAGCTAACTGAAGTCGAAGCCAAATATGTTTAATATGATCATAGTGAAGTAGAATGCCTTAAAGCTGGCATCAGTTTTGCAATCAGAAGTAATTAAGTCACCAAGCTTGTATGACTTCCAAAAGGAGTGAACAACAGATACATGACAACACAATCTCTCCATGCCAGGAATCTGTTGCTATCGTCAATGCATATGCCCTTGCTATGATGAACCATGATGATATCAAAGAAAAAATTTATGAAGATCTGGAGCCCCCCATCATCAATGTCCTAAAAGAGGTTAAGTTTATATAACTGGATGACATTGATTACAAGATTACCAGCAGGCACAGACTACAAGACATGGCAGAAAATTCATTGGGATTTTGGCAGGCAGTAGCAAACACAGCACTTGCCACTGAAGACTTGTGCATCTTGTAGCCTTTTAATCACCATCATTGTCCTTTGTTTACATGAACACAATAAAGTGTCATGGATGCACTCTTGCAACAAAAATTGGCATTTAATAGACTATCATTGTAAGAATATGAGACAGCCAGAATATGAAACTGAAAAAGGTGATGTGTGACCAGTTAATTTTTCATCTGAAAGACAGTCTTTAAGAGCCAGTGTGGCTTCAGAAAAGACCAACAAATGTTCACTATGGTGTTTGTTGCCCAACACCCCCAGGAGAAATGCCAGAAGAACAGAGGTCTATACATTGTGTTCATCAATCTGACAAAACTCTTTGATACTGTCAATTTCTGTGACCTTGTATGAGATCGTGGCAAATTTGGTTTCCCGGAGAGGTTCATCGGTATTGTATGTCAGTTTCATGACAGCATGCTTGAAAAGATTTTGGATAATAGCTGATGCTCTTGTATTTTCCCAGTTTGAAATCAAGTGAAGCAAGGCTTTGTACTTGCTCTTATGTTTTTTGGTATGATATTTTCTGCAATGTTCTCAGACAAATTTAGTGAAGTCAAAAATAGCATCAAGATCAGCTACCACACTAACAGTAAACTAACTTGAAAAGGCTACAAGCCTAGATTAAAGTGGAAGGAGAATTTGTGACTTTTTGTTTGCAGAAAACTTTGCACTCATTGCAGTCTCTAAGGTTGAGATGCAACAAAATATGGATTAATTGTCCATTTTCATTCCAAGTTCATCACTCTTTTCACTGTTTTGTTGAAAAATATGTCAATTATATTTCTTTGAAAGATATTATTGTGGGGCAGCTAGATGGTGCAGTGGATAGAGCATCAGCCCTGAAGTCAGGAGAACATCAAATTAAACAGAATATTTTATGTATATGCACATTTATTCTGGGAAAAAAGTGGGGGGTTGCTATGCATTCTAAGACATCTCAGTAGAATATTATACTCAAAACAATTGAAAACAATACTTCAAAATCATGTCTATTTGGGAATTTTACAATGCTATTCCCTTGGACAGGGTTCAAGATGGACTAGCCTTGTATAAAATTCTACTCTACTTTGAGCAATATAGAAAATGCTCTTGGAAATGTGTATATATAAATATGCTTGCATGTTTTTCTTTATGTAGAATATCTCTCACCTCTAAAAACTGCCTCTTTAAATATATTTCATTTTCTTCTTATTAATTGTTTCATTTTTACTTGGGATGACAGAAACTCGTTTCCAGAAGCAATTTTGCTCTGCATAGAGAGTGAGGATGTCATATCCCAAGTTTTTAACTGTATGAGTCAAAGTTTATTTATATATATATGGAGGCTGGACAAATTCTTTCTGATACTCTCTATAGACTCATTAGATATGATCCTTCATTACTTCTAAAAGAGGTCTATAGATCAGGTATGCAGTGCTTCTTTTTCATCAAAGTTACCAAGGTAACCTTCAAGCATTGGCAATGTGAAGATTTTCTTTCATTAACTGCTGCCAATTAATCAGTATATATCAAAATAGATTTTTTTTACCATAGAAGAAAATAAAGGTGCCTTCAAATAACATTATGGTAAAAAGAAAAGAAATAGAATTGTATATATACATGTGTGTATATACACATTATGTGTGCACTCACATACATGTAAATATGTGGGTTATACATGTGTATTGCATTCCTAAATATTGTGTGTATATGCACACATGTATGTGTACATATACATATATATGTATATGCTATTTTTCTTCTTTATGCAAAATCAGTGTGACAAATACTTAGCATATACATGGGAAATAAATAGATATGCCTTTATGTGTATCAGCCATGAAAACACAGTCTGAACCATATCTTCCAGAGGCTTTCATTGATCCATCCTTCTCAAAAAAATCTGACTGAACTAAAAGAAAATCAAAAATGAGTATCAAATACTTTAGACCAGTCAATTTCTATTCACTTTAAAATTTATTTTCATTTGCAGGAATTTCAGGGAAAGTTATCTTTTTGTTCTATTAATGATGACAATAATTAATATTCATGTAAAGCCTTATAAGTTTTAAGGTATACTCCATACAACAAATCTATGAAATAGGGAATAAATTATTATCCTCATTTTACAGTGGAACAGCTAATGAACATAGACATTAAATGATTTTTAAGGTCAAATAGATAAGAACAGATGGAGCTAGAACACAAATCTTTTCAAACCATATTCTTTTTAAAATCAGCCATAGTCCATTTTAATTGTCAACAGTATCCCTCACATCATGAAGAAGTCTAATGCTTATATTTTTTTTTACCTAAGTAATATCACACTCCCTTGCCCCATCAACTTATTTTACCTATCCTACTTATCTTTCACAATTAAAATTTTGTACCCTGTATTTAGATGAAGCCAAAATCTCCATCATCATTTCCATCTCACCATCCCATTTACTTTTCCTCTGCCTCTTCTGTTCAACACTCATTTTCAGAAAAAGTTTGACATATAATGGAAAAAAATATTATATGTACAGTCAAGAAGATTTGGGACTGAGACAGTGAGACAGAGACAGATTTTTGAGTCTCTCTAAAGTAGATTCTACTTCTGAGAATCATCATTATCAGAGAAGGGAGAGACACTAAATCTATCCTCACCAAAAATCAATCTTTATTTTATTTTTGTGAATAGATGAAGTTAAGATGTTTAAGAATTTTGACAGTTTGAGAAAAAGGGAAGAAGCACAATTGTCTCTCCCCTCCCATCAAATTTTTGTCCATGCTCAGATGTGATTGTAATAAAGAGCATAGAGCCCAGATTGAGAGAGATGATTCAACTATCCCTGTACTTCAGGCAGGCAACAGTTGGAGTTCCATTTTTAGTATGGGGTTTGACATCCTGGAAAAGGAATTCATTAACTGAAACAAAATCAGGACAGGAAAGTAAATGGGAGGGTTTAAACACTCAAGACCAATAAATAAGAAGATTGAGGAGGACAAATATGATATTGTAGATATTAAGATAAAAGAGGAGAAAGCTTAGGATAACATGAATGAAGGACACAACATGATATAGTAGAAATTTACCATACTAGACTTTAAAGAACAAAGTACAACTACCAGTTCTGTTTTATGTGGAATTCATATTTTCTGGCTTCAAATTCTTCATATGGTAAAGTAGGATTCATACTTCTCTAATAACATTAGGAGTTCCCTAAAGGGAACTTTGGCTAAAAGTTTGTTACACATCATTAATGCAATATAATAAAAAAAACAAATAAATAAAGCAACTGTAGAGAAAGGTATAATGGATGACTGAATACAAAATATGCATTAAGGATTTATTATGCGCAACCACTATTCTAATAGGAGATATGAATACAAAATTGAAGATTGTTCTTGCTCTCAAAAATATAACATTCTAATAGGAGTTAATAAACACATATAACAAAAGGGGTGGCCAGGGAGTATTATATTGTTTTGAAAATTTACAGGAATTTACAGAAGATATAGCTGGGGTGTAAAGTTCATTGCATAAAATCTAAATGCTTTTAACTTAACCAAAATCAGTGCATATAAAGAAGGATAACTCACAAGGTCCTTGTAAGACTTGGAGGTAATAATATAATTAAATCATTTTAGGGATAAGGATAAGGAATAGATTTGTGATTTCACTTATATAAAGATTCCTTTCCACTAACCTGATAAATAAATTCTGTGTAATTTATTGTCTTAGAGAAAGGCAAAGGCACTGAAAACTTAAATAAATAGCCAGTATCATATAACAAATAGGAGTTTGTGATGGAACTTGAAACCAAGTCTTTCTGGCAACAAGTTGCCACTTTATACACAAATCATATTACAACCTTTAAAATACTATAACAACTTGAACCGTAAGCATCATTCTCATCTTTCTAACTTGTCAAAAATTAATTTTCTGTGTAATCCATTCCAATTATTATTTCTTTCCAAATATACTTCCATATTGCATTATCCTTTAAATATTTCATTTGTATAAATTATTTTTCTAATAAACACAAAACCTTCTTGAAAACAAGGGCCATCTTATATACTTCTTTGGAATTCTCCCCAGTGTCTGGCCCAGTTCTGCTGAAGATCACCCAAAGTTAAAAACTCCAGAGAATATATGCTCATATGTGCATTTGCATGTTTGTTTATGTGTAGAAAACAGAAAAAAAATACTTTCCATCCCAAAATATTTCACTTTCTTCCAATTATTTAGGTTTGAGTTGAAATGACATATGCTACTTTCATCAAATAATTCTCTTGTGTTAAATATCATCACCACCCAATTATATAATTGTGTGATCTAGGAGATAATGATAAAATTGGTCTTCAGAGCTCCCACTACATACTGAAATACTCCTAGTGCCCCACCTGCATCACACCCACAGATTAAGTGGCTTCATGCCACACTCTTCTCCAGATGCTAACCTTGGTATCAACCCCAGATGCCCTGGTGCATAGAAATATAATTGCTTGAGGATGAAAACAATCATCATGCATTTATGTGGACAGAGGGGCTGACATTAAAATAATAGATTTTTATTTTTCTTTTAAGCCAAAATTATCTGTATGTATAGATACAGCATGACAATTGTGAAGACTCTCAGCTTTTATCAGGCTTAATAGCAACCTATAAATCTAAATCTGCTACTCTTTTCCTAAATAAGACTCATGACAGCATTTTTCATGTTCTTATGTATAAGACTTTTTTTTTTATTGAAGCTCAGACTCAAATCATTTTCACATGTCTAGAAATGCCCATCATTTTATTTACATTTTTTAAAACTTTCCAAACCTTGCAATTTTCATCTTTGTTTAAAATTATTTATGTCTCCCTAATAGTATTTCATTATCAAGGCATACATAATTCCACCCTCATACTGAACCTAGAATTTGCTTGCTCTGTGCACAAAGATATGATAAGAACGTCTTTAAAAGTTCAGCATATTTTTTCCAAGCACTCTTAGAAAAACATAATTACATACATCATTTCAGTTTCTTTCTCCTGCATATTTTCAGTTTTCTGATAAACAGATGCTGTAAAAAAATGAGGGGCTTGGGCAAGTTATTTTTGTTTCATTAATATCATACAGACATGAAGTAAATTATAGTGGCTAACATGGAAGCAGTAGAAAATGCTTCCTTCTTTAAAAACAAGTTGTATTTTTTTCCTTTCTTTTCAAGCAAATTTTTATTGATATTTTTTATTTTTATTTCACATCTATTTCTAAAATTATTTCCCTTAAAATCATCATCATCATCATTTAGCATTTACATCATATTTAGTATATGCCAATCATTAGACTAAGTGCAAAACAGTTATTATGTTTTTGACTTGTTCTTAACAATTCTGGGAGGTAGATGCTATTATCCTCATTGAGCTAATTTTATAGATTACATTTTACAGATTAGGAAAATGAGGCAGAGAAATTAAGGGATTTACCTTAGATATTATCTAAGCTCATATTTGACCTCAGATCTTCCTGAGTCCTAGTATGTTTTGATGTTTTTTTAAATCATTTTATATTTTAAATACTTAAAAAAAAGGCAAATGAAGTCAGTTCAACAAAAATAATAAATAAACTGACTAGATAAATTTATTCATGTAGTCAATATTTCATCACTTTAAGGAAATAAGTTTTCTAAAATCTTCTTTAGGTCAAACGCTTATACTACACTGTTTTTGCATATTTTAGGAATTTTTAAAATTTATATTGCTATAATTATTGTCTAATTATTTCCTGTTTGTTTATTTCTTGGGTTTTGCATCAACTTATGTCACATAACAGAGTCTGGACTCAAACTCAGCTTTTCTTGGCTTTAAGACCAGCATTCTTAGCCACTGTACCACGAGGCTACCTACACATATAGCAGCCAAACCAGAACCAAAATTTGTCAAATCTAACATTTAATTCTAGGTATTCACAGATATATATATATATATATATATATAT
>JAJPUD010015690.1:0-19264 GCA_023553655.1 Myrmecobius fasciatus | reverse complement strand
ATATGTTGTTATAATAGGGGAAGAAAAAGGTTTGGAATACCCCCAATTTACTGTAAAATAATTCATTTTATAGTCGAGGAAAGCAAATCTCAAGGAAGTAAAGTGCCTGGTATAAATGACCCATTTTAAGAATCAGGAATCCTAGGTCTTCTTTAATGTTCTTTCAAATATATTTGCTAACCTTTTGACTGCTTTTGTACATACATATTTTTCCTGATTCCTTTTCTGTGGGGATTTTCTGGCTTTTTATTCTGTATACCCCTTTAAATCCAGATGAATTTGAATTATTTTATTTCTTTTCTTTCCCTTCCTTTCTCTCCCTTTCCCCTTATCTTCCTGTCCTTCTCTCTCTCTCTCTCTCTCTCTCTCTCTCTCTCTCTCTCTCTCTCTCTCTCTCTCTCTCTCTCTCTCACACACCCTTTTTTTTCAAGTTATTTTCTGTGATCAGGGTTTTTTGTAAAGATCAAGGACTGAATTTGTACTCAGTTCTTTTATACTGCAAAAGCAACCTTGAAAGCCCACCTTTTGAAATGAAAAGTCCAGGAATAAAGGTTTACTATTATGAAATTAAAAGCATTGTGTAAATCATCTGAAATGCTATTCTACTGAAAGAGTTTTAGAAATGATTATAGGTTTCTCAGTCAATACATTGACCATCTCCACTGCATGACACTAACATATTAGCCAAAGTGCATTTATTATAGCTTTTTACCAACCCATGCAACGCTGATTTAAAGTCATGCATTCTAATGTGTTTTGACAAGTAAATTGCTTGCCTTTTTTTCATGATAGCCAACCATATAAATAATGCATGCATAGTAATAGCTAGAGCAATAATGTAAAAGTCAAGTAAGAAGACACATACAGCATGTTAATGATAAAGGTGCCTTATCCTTTTTTCAGGGAGTAAGAACCACTGCATAAAATACTCAGAACACAGATACAAAAGACTCCTCTTTTCCCCACAAAATGCATACTTGAACAAAAACTAAGCCAGGATACTCTTATCATAGATAGATTAATATACACATACACATACATGCATACAAATATGCACACAAATACATAATTAATATTGTGCCAAGTACCATAAACTTATTGATTAAGAATTTAAATTTAGCTTTTTAATTAAAACTGTTCAGACTATAACCCTCATTTATGGTAGCAAAGAGACCCTGAATTGTCTGATGCCCCCAAACTACATGAGCAGGGCACAAAATTTTGTAAGACCTACAAAACGGGACAGTTTTGGCATATTTCTGGCAAAGGACTAGATATTTGTCCATTAATGGAACAGCTTTGAGAAGTTCACAAAATTTAAAAATCAAAAGTTTTTCAAACAAGTGGTAAATTTTTAGGCACAGCAAGTATGAAACTGTCAACATGGGCATGGAAGAAGAGTATTTTGAAATGGCAGGGGAAGATGAGATCGTGTTTCTTAAAGTAACTGAACATTGTCTATAGACCATACTACGTGAAAAGAAAGGAATTCTTGGTTGTTTGTCCATTCTTGAAGAGGATCATGACATCAGGGAAGTGATGTCATGACATGCAAGTGAATTGCCTTTAAGTGAGAGAGGGCTATGAAAGGTCACCTGTCTCACTTGCCCCTCCATGGTCATTTGGGTCCAGTAACAAGATATACATCAAGATGACCGGAGATGGCAATATTTACCACATGAAAAAAAGTGAAGAGATCTGCACGGGTCATATTCTTTTGCATATTCCGTTCTTATGTAGTATATTATAAAAGCAAAACCTCATGAGTATGAAACCCCTCCCAAAAAATTCACAATCAGCACACTTTGCCTTTTTTTAAATTGCACAATTAAAATGCACAAGAAATCATTTCTCATTCTCAACTTTAACCTTTATTTTCTCAAGCCAGAATTTTGTTTAAAGACAAGATATTAAAAAAAAAATAAACAATTAGCTATAAAAATCCCTTCTCTATTTCTACAAATTAATTAGATTCCGTTACTATTTCCAATTATGGGATTAGGCATTTATAGATACCTCTTTTGAAGTCTATTTTTAATCCTTAGTTCATACATTACTACAGCTAGCTAGACAGTAAACAATGAGAAACTATTAGAGCTAGAAATTATTTAAATAATTAGGTAACCCAATTTCCTTATCTTCTAGTTGGGTAAACTGAGACTTAAAAATATAAGAAACATACTATCATTCCTTAACTCTGAGAATGACTTTCTGTAAATAAGATAATAAAGCTTAAAACAAAATAAGTCAGTGCAGAGATTTAAGTATTTCAGTGTTTTGTATATTACAGTCTAGGGCTTCTTAAACTTTGTCCAGTCACAAATCCTTTTGATGAGGTGTGAGAAAAGGGGTGATGGGATCCCCTTTGGCCGGTCACAGGCTTTGTGGAAGAATCCACGCACCCCAAAAAACGAGGGGAAAAGTTTATGGGAAAATGGGTTTATTATAGCAGAAAGGCAGCTTTTCTAGAGGGAGAATTCTAAAAGGGAAGAAGTAAAGTTGGGTTATTAGCAAAGATTAGTAAACACTGAGCATGACTCAGTGGGCCTTTTCCCTTGTAGGAATCAGTAAAGACTGGAGTTCAGAGTTATCCTTTTATTTTTCCTTCTAAGGCTTTAGGCTGGGGAGATTAAGGGCTAGTTTCTGTAAAGGGCAGTGATTATGCCCTAAGCCAAGATTTCTGATTGAATTGCAAGTTTACCTATGAATAGGTGGGTGGGGCCCTCCCATGTCAACAGATAGGTTTTTGAGATTTGGGGTCTCTCCAGCCCTTCCCCTTCCAATCAGGGGACACACAATCAAGGACACAGTTAATATCACTTTTTGCCTGGAAAAATTTTTACACCATCCCCATACATAAGTATATAAATCCAGTATAGAAATCAAACATTTACTGATAATAAATCATAATTTTGCAACCCACACATTCAGTTACATGACTCCGTGTAGGGTTGCAATCCATAGTTTAAGACAGTTTGTTAAAGATAGGTCCTAAATATCTTGCCTTCTATCTTTTAAAAAAATTTCACTGCATGGCAGCTATATGGTGTAATAGATAAAGCACCATTCCTGAAGTCAGGAGGATTTCAGTTCAAATCCAGCCTCAGACACTTAATATGTATGTACTAGTTGCATGACCCAGGAGAGGTCATAACAAAAAAGTCATTCACCTAAAGTGAATCTACCTAATTCACCTCTAATTGTTTCTGCTACAAGGTTATCAGGTCTTTCAATTTGCATAGGAATTCTTTAGTAGTTGGGATTGGTTCTCAAAACTGGAAATTTTTCAGCCTGAAGGTGATTGTGGAGAAAATTCAATCATCCACCTCATCCCACCTTCTTTTATAAATAAGGAAAGTGAGATCTTGAAAGATAAAATTACTTGCAGGAAGTCAAAAGGCAAGGTTTGCTAATTCTGAGACTTAATTGCTTTATTTCCCAAATAAGCACCCAAATAAGGCTTTTAAAATTTATTATTCTTATTATTTCATCATTATCCTCACCATCTTTAACATCATATCTACTATTTTTGCTACTCATAATAGAATATATTTATAAAACATTTTATATTTTATTTCATCAGGCCCTGACATCTCCCTAAGACATTGTATGACCACATGCAGAGTGGGTTAATGTGACTTTTCTCACAGTAAATTCATAATGAAGCCTGTTGTTCTAATAACCTAGTACATATACCATAACCTCATACTCCTTCCCTCTGTTATCATGATTGGACTGGTTATCCCATTACACATATAAAAAGAGGATTCCAAATTCCCTTTTAAAACTTAAGGCTTATTCTTATGAAGGAAAGTACCATTCACATTCAGAAAGAGAATGATGGAGACTGAAGATGGATTAAAACACAGTACTTTCACCTTTTTGTTGTTTTTTGACTTGTTTTGTTTTTCCCTTCTGGTGTTCCTATCTCTTTTGATTTGACTTTTTTTTTCCCCATGCAGGATGAGAAATATAAAAATAGGTTTAGAGAAATTGCACATTTCTATATCTGATTGTTATCTTGAGGGTTATGGAGAGAAAGAAAAAATTGGAGCACAAAGTTTTGCAGAAGTGAATGTTGAAAACAATCTTTGCATGTATTGGGGAAAAAATCTATTAAAAAAAGAAAATACAAAAACTAAACTAACTAAAAATAAACTAAAAGATAAAATTTAAAAAAAGTTAAATATACCAAAATGATCTCCAATGATTTAACTTTTTCACTCTGTTATTGTTGAGTCATTTCAGTCACATCCAACGCTTTGTGACTCCATTTGGGATGTTCTTGGCAAAGATAATGGATTACATTGATATTTTCTTCTCCAGTTCATTTTACAGATGAGAAACTGAGGCAGTTAAATGACTGGCACAGAGTCACATAGCTAGTAATGTCTAAAGTCAGATTTAAACTAAAGAAATTGGGTATTCCTGACTCCAGGCTTAGTATTTTATCCACTGCTCAACCTAACCATCTACATTTCCACTTGCCAGAGGGCAAAACATTGCATAAAGTTATAGTGTATTCAGGAGTGGAGAATACAAAAATTTAAATGTCTTGTAAACAGATGTGCTTTGTAGAAACAGTAAGAACCCATTCACATAAAATACTATATTTTCATCTTAACCTAGAGAGATAGTTGGGTGAATGGCATAATCTCCTATTTAAGAGTATGAAATATCAATTGTACAGTATGCTAGTTAAGGTACAGTAATATTCTGAATCCTAAGTTCATCCACAATCTTCACTATTAATAAAAAATGTCAGGAAAAATTATCTAAGATCCAATTATTTACTGAATAAATAATGCAGATGTATTATTCTTTTGTTCATTTTATTCTACATTGTCCATCAAGCCAGATTCCTCTTTTCTTTCAACCTATAAAATAAAAGAGGTCAAAGAAGATTAAGAGAAATGTTTAAGATAATGCAAGTTATAAGCCTCAAAGTATGATCTGAACCCAGTGTTTTTGAGTTTGGACATGAGTCCATTCACCTTTCACCATACCAGTATGCCTCCTTTGCATTCTTTGCTGCCATACTAAACTTTAGAAGCAAGCCTAGATGCCAAGATCAAATTAAAATTTTTTATGCCTAGGGAACTTATTTCTGACATATCTTTTGTGGTTTCATTCTTACATATCTTAATATATATATATATATATATATATAATATATATATATATATATAATATGGATATATACATACATATATGGATATATATACATATATATATATATGGATACATGGTTGATCACAACAATTTTATTTTTATATAGCTGATAGGTTTATTTTTGTAATATTTATGTAGTCATAAATTTATGTAAGGTAAAATAATACATTTTCTCATTAATTTCTGAATGTACTTGATATTGTTGAGCCTATTAGACAATGCCTGCTTATATTTTCTCAAAAGCACTTCAGGTACAATGTAGGCAAGTCCTCTGTCCCATGTGTGACATTCTAGGACCAACATAGTTAAGTCAATAGGGGCTCCTTATCAGTTGGGCTGTATTCCAATGCATTTTTCAGGCGTTAACACTCTTAAAAACCATGTACTCAGTAATAAAGAGGGTAAATTTTTATTTGTGGAGAGAACATCACTGAGATCACAGAACTTTAATATTAGCATCACAAAATCTAGTGTTCTAATAGAAAACAACTGAAAAATGGAGAAACCAGTTCAATTTCATTTCATTAGGTCAAGGTCAGACATTGACTCAGCCACTTGCCAGAAAAAGCATACATGCATGATCTTTGCTACCAAAAAATGAACCAAATAAAACTTACTGACTGTCCCTCTCATGTGTGCTCTGCTGTAAGTACTAGGGGTAAAATGAGTTCATTTTTCATTGCCAATTTTGTCTATTTCATTGAGCCTTAGGGCATTACAAAGTCTTCTAAAGGAGATTCACAGTCACTTAAAATACATTATTTGAACCACCCATACTGGTGGAGGGAGGGAATAATTAAGTGGATTAAGCATGAATCTTTGTGAGATTATTATGTGCAATTGGTGAAGTAGTCCATGGTATTAGTCCATTTGTGTATATATCTTCAGTATGCTCAAGAGGGAACTGAATTCAGAAATAATACAGAAGAGGAATTAGGATTTTATTGCATTGGGAAAATCAAACCCCCAAGTTTCTAATGACTGTAAAAGTCTCCCTTTTTTAACTCCAATATTCTCCCAGGGTTGTAGTATGATTCAAGATGCTTGAACACCATAATCTCAGAAGAATCACAATTGAAAAAGCTTTGAAAAAAAGAAAGAAAATGCAGGGTGGATATAAACAAGCCTTACTAAATTATCATTAATATGTTGTGTACCAAAAGTCAGATAAAAGAAAACATATGTCATGTAAGTATAGAAAATCAGATGGGCTGGTAACAAGATAAAAGTGTCTGTTATATAACCTTTTAAAGTCACCTACATACATTTACTTCATTGTCATTCCAATGTTAGGCAGAGGACAGCATTTCAAGTTAATACTTTGATGTTTTATTCAAGGAAACATACAATTTATGAATGTGGACCAAGTACCTGGCACTATGCTAAGTACTGGAAAGTTACAAAAGATGTGCCTCTAAGGTACTATGATAATAATAAAAATTGATTAACATCCAATAGATAAGAGTAGAGTGGATGTATTTAAAAATATATTTATTATACATTTATTAAATTATAAAAATGACAATTCTTTATTTGATCAATTTCCCCAATTGAATAATGTTATCTCTTGAACAAAATAATATCACTATCTTCAATTATCAGAAGAACAAAGTGTAAAAGTGATGAGACTTGCTCCTCCTTTCTCAGAGGATAGGGGCTAAGAGAAATAGGAGGAAAATAAGAGGAGAGTGATTTAGATGCAATTTTTAAAAAAGACTCCTTAGTGTTTAGAGCTATCTATAATTGGAGTGGGCTGCTTCTAGAGCTGCTAAGTATCACATTAACAGAAATATTCAAGTAAGTTTAGAGGAACAGCTATTAGGAATTCTATGGTGGAAATTTATATCTCAGTGACATATTGGACTTTATGACTTTTATAAACATGTCTAATTTCTAAGATTTTAGTGCTGATGATAATTACAGAGTAAGATCACAAAATCAACTTTGTTGAAGATGTGCAACTTCATTCTTTTCTGGCCTGTATCAACCATCTATTGATGGCTGATAGAGCCAAGATTGCCTTAAAAGGTGTTTTATCATCTCTGAAAAAGGTATTTCATAATGTTGCTCTTGCTTCTGCGAATCTTTTTTTCCCCTCAATTTATACAATATGGGTTTCATGCATAGGGTATGACCCTCATTATTCCCTTTCATAAAGCTAGAAAATAAAATGGTATTGTAGAAATTTTCAAAGATTCCACATAGAATTTCCATAAGTAATTCTTAATAATACCATAACTATTTTAAGAGCCTCAATTATAGTGTATTTTGAAATATTTTTCACACCTCCTCCACACCTGGTAGAAAAGCTTAGATTGAAAGGAATGGCATTGGCATTCACATAAGTAGAAGTGCCACATTTCCTTTTCTTAAAATGTTACTCTAATTTATAGTGACATCATTTTCAATTTGACATCTTAACAGTGTCTCCATAAGCTTGCTTTGACAGTGTTTTATTGTGTTTTGACAATGCTTATAGATTCATCTCAAAGACTTATACTCCAAATTCTTTGTTCCATATTGACTTCACAATGGGACTCAACTAGGTTTTTATCCTTCTGCCTCCCCACTTTTGGAATGGAAGAGTATTTTTGAATGATTGAATTGAGTACTAGAGCAGCTCACAGGATAGACTATTCACAGAGATTGAGATACAGTCATTTTATATTTAAGACATTTATATTTTTAGATATTTATATTTAAGACTCCAGGAAGGGCAGCTACCTGGTACAGTAGATAGAATGCAGGGTTTGAAGTCAGGAAGACTGATCTTTCTAAAGTTCAAATCTGGACTGAGATACTTCATACCTGCAAGACCCTGGGCAAGTCACTTAATCTTGTTTATCTTAGTTCCTTATATGTAAAAAGATAAACCATTCCAATATCTTTTTTCCAACAAATCTCAAATGGGATCTTAGAGAGTTGGACATGACTGAAATTACTCAATAATGATAAGATACAAAGTTAAGTGACTACCACAATATCACACAAGTAGTAAGTGACCTAACCAGGCTTTAACTCTTTTGTTTTGTATCCAAATCCTGCATACTTTCCTCTATAATATGCATCAGAACCTGTGGAATGTTGTACTAATCTTGCATGATCACTTTTCAATAAATATTTATTATGTCCCTATACTGTGCAAGGCTCAGTAGGAGAATTAGCGATTCAAGTAAAAAAA
Organism: Myrmecobius fasciatus; assembly: GCA_023553655.1. Lineage (NCBI taxonomy): Eukaryota > Metazoa > Chordata > Mammalia > Dasyuromorphia > Myrmecobiidae > Myrmecobius > Myrmecobius fasciatus. The sequence continues at coordinate 10,911 of JAJPUD010015690.1, read as the reverse complement.
AAAAAAAAAAAAAAAAAAAAAAAAACTTTAAGGGATTCCTACTTGGAAAGTATATATATATATATATTAATACTCTGTTGGATTACTAGGTAGCGAATGAGGAGGAAGCCATCTCTGAGCCTTTCCTACACTATATATCATCAGAAAAAAACATCTTTTTGTTCATGACTCTAAATTTAAACCTACCAATACAGATTGGCTTTGATACAGTTTCTGTGTCTTAGGAACAATTCAAGTATAGAATTTGCCCATGTATAGGCCATCAGAAAAGTTGAATAAAAGTTAGAAATAAAGACAATAAAAAAGTTAAATATGTATATAATATGAAGGCCACCAATAACTGAATTTTAAGATGGTCAGTGGGAATGAATAGATAAAAACAGAAAGCAAGAGTCTCATAATCAAACTGTAAGAAAATAGCCTCTTTGCTTCAGGTTTATACATAGATAAGGTAGAAACCATCAACCTCATTTTCTCAGGAAGCCTGTCAGGTATATTGCTCTTTAAAAGTACCAAGAGACTTCAATTTCCCATAACATCATTCAGCTTTTATCTTGATAGCCCATACCCTTTCTATTTGATTTTGAGGTTTTTTCCCCTGCTTAGCAGGAGGCTTCTTCAGTACTCTTTAAGAAAGGAATTGTGGACAGCTCATGTAAAAGACATGATTAGGTTGTGAACAGGTTACAACTATGGTGACAGATTCAGATACCCCTTGGACTTTGGTTATGTTCAAACTTCATCTGACTCTTTTTCTAAATTTTTATGTTGTAAAAAGTAAATCAAAGAAAAATACAGATTGGATAGAGCAAAGATGGCAAAGGAAAGGCAGAGACTTCCTGAGATCTTCTAAAAGCCCATCTGAAAACTTTTAAATGATAGCATAAAATGATTCTTGCAGTGGCAGAACCCACAAAAGGACTGGAAGAAATAATATTCTAAGCAAAGATAACTTAGAAGGTCAGCAGAAAAGATCTGTCACACCAGGGTGAGACTGAAACACAGTCCAGTGCAGACCACACCAACACTGCTCCAACCCAGCAACCCAGGAACAGACCTTGGAAGCCACTGAATCAGCAGTGACAGTGAGTGCTTCCAGAGCATGGAGGCCACCGCTGGTAGGGAAATCAAACAATAGGTCAGAAGGAGATTACAATGGCCTCTTTGCTAGCACTGAGGCAAGACTCTATTTCTTTGTGCATACTAAGATATGGGTCATCATCCTGGGGTGAAGAGGAGCACTAGTATACCAGAGCTTGTAGCCACAATTGAGTGGGGACCCTCTTCACAATTCTAGGGCAGAAAAGAGTCTAGGGAAGTCATACAAAGACCAGGAGAATAGTAAACAAATCTCTTCTTAGATCCTACAACCTTGGAAAAACAGAAAACTTACATGTTCCTAAAAGTATCTCTGAAAACAGTTGTAGAAAACATTTAAAACAAGGGACAAGTCACCTTTTACTCTAAAAACAAAGCCCTAAAAAAGCAAAAAGTTAAGAAATAAGATAGCAAAATTACCAAAAATAGAAAAAAAAAATTCGGACCATAAAAAGCTACCATGGTGATAAGGAAGATCAAAATAAACACTCAGAAGAAAATAACAAATCAAAGCTCCAACATCCAAAGCTTCAAGGAAAAATATGAATTGGTCTCAGGTCAATGAAGAGCTAAAAATGATTTTGAAAATCAAGTAAGAAAATTAAAAGAAAATTTGGGAAATGTGATGCAAAAAAAATCATGAAAATTGGCAAATACCTTGGTAAAAAGGACACAGAAATATATTGAAGAAAATAGCATCTTAAAAAGTAGACTAAGCCAAATGGTAAAATAGCTAAAAAAATTATTGAGGAGGGGAATGCCTTAGAATTGACCATATGAAAAGAGAGGAACAAAAGCTCATTGAAGGGGAAAAAACAAAACAAAACAAAACAAAACAAAACCAAAACCAAAACCAAAAACAAAAACAAAACACCTCTAAAAGTAAAATTGTCCTAATGGAAAAGGAAGTACAAAATCTCAGTGAAGAAAATAATTTTTTATTTTTTTTATTTTTTTAAACCCCTTTTTATTTCATTTTATTTTTTTTTTCATTTTATTTTTTTATTTTATTTGCATAACATATGTGTGGGTAATTCTTGAACAATAACCCTTACATAGCTTTCCATTACAAATTTTTCCCCCCAACTCCCCACCCCTCCCCTAGATGGCAGGATATCCACTACATGTTAATTATGTTAAAATATTGGCAAATCGAATGTATGTATACATATTTCCAAACTTGTCATTGTTGTGCAAGAAAAATCTTATCTACACAAACGATATATCAGATAAAGGAAACACAATGTAAGCAAACATCAATCAAAGAGTATGAGAATGTTATGTTGTGGTCCACATTTCACATCCCTCTCTCTGGGTGTATATGGCTTTCTTCAGTGAACAATTGGAGGTGGTTTGAAACATTTCATTGTTGAAGAGAGCCATGTCCATCAGAATTGATCGTCATATAGTACTGATGTTGCCGTGTATAATGATCTCCTGGTTCTGCTCATTTCTCTCAGCATCAATTCATGTAAGTCTCTCCAGGCTTCTCTGAAATCATCTTGCTGGTCATTTCTTACAGAACAATAATATTCCATAATATTCATATACCATAATTTATTCAGCCATTCTCCAATTGAAGGGCATCTATTCAATTTCCAGTTTCTAGCCACTACAAAAAGGGCTGCCACAAACATTCTTGCACATGTGGGGCCTTTTCCTTCCTTTATGATTTCTTTGGGATATAAGCCCAATAGAAATGCTGCTGGGTCAAAGGGTATGCACAGTTTGATAACTTTTTGAGCATAGCTCCAAATTGTTCTCCAGAATGGCTGTATGCGTTCACAGCTCCACCAACAATGCATCACTTTCCCAGCCTTCCCATATTCCCTCCACCATTCATCATTAACTTTTCCTGTCATTTTACCCAATCTGACGGGTGTGAAGTGGTATCTCAGGGTTGTCTTAATTTGATTTCTCTGATCAATAGTGATTTGGAGCACCTAGAAAATAATTTTTTAAAAAAGGAATATTGAGCAAATGAAGCCAATGACTTTATGAGAAATCAAAAAAGCAATAAAACATTTTTTTAAAGAAGACATTATAAAATATTGCATTAGAAAAATAACTGTCAGTTACCTTCCTTTGGGTTAGCTCAACACAGAACTCTGCCTTGTGATATCTGTCCTCTTCTACTTCCCCCATGTCACATGGTATCTCCCTTAACTTCATTATTCTTACCAATCCCACTTCTCTTTTCAGCTAACTAACTATTTTAGAGTGCTAAATCCCTTTCAGGATTTAGCCTGCCAGCTAAGGGCATGCCCAGACTTCATGCAGTACTCCCTTTCTACTGGGTAATTGTGAGTTCCACTGAGGAACTTGTCTTTCATATACTTTCCCAACTCTATTTCATATTTACTATTCCTGGTAAATTCTTTCATTTTGTCTATAATCTATTCCTGTAAATAAATCTACCTTTTGCTAAAAGGAATGGCAATTGTGAATTCTTCAACATGACCAAACTCCAACTTTTGGTGACTTCCATCATTTGGTGACAAACCCCACATCATAGAGCATATCATTTAGTGCTCAAAACCCTTGACCTTCTTGACAAAAGGTGAGATATGCAAATCTCAATATTTTTTTTTTCCTATTCCTTTCTAAAGTTGGGGTTGTCAATAACTGGGAACTACTTTGCTTACTAGGTATTAAGTAATGGACCTGAAAATAGTAAAGTAAAATGTATATACCCAATATTCTATGCTTAATGGCAGAATTTCCGGTTTTTTAGAGATATTTGAGTCTCCAATATTGCAGAGGGAACTAGAAGACTTGGCCATCTAAAACTTTTAAAAGCCTATTTTTTTTTCCTGTTTTGTTTGTGTGTTAATTTTTGCCAGTGTCAAACAGTTTGTCTTGTCTTTGCAATTCAAACTAACCTTAATTTTTCCTAAGTTATGCTTCTCTCCTTGGAGAAGAGATTCAAGATCCAAAACTGTCCTGATTCGATCACTATCTTAATTAAAAATCTCTGCAGCTTGTGGTTATGTTCAGCCTCTCCAATGTGGAAGACAGACTTCTAGCCCTTGTCCCCAAAATTTTTGCTCCCCAAAAGATAGAAAAGGAGGAAATGATATGTCACTGCCCAAGGTCTACTGTGTAGCCAAGGATTATAGAGCAAGTAAAACCATTTTGCTCATTTGTCTCCAAGAAAACCTCCCACCCTAAATTATCTTTTTTATGTCTTTTACTACTTTGTAGGCAATTGCAAATTGCTAATTTACTAAGACAATTGCTTATTTGTTAGACATCCTCCTGAGTTTAGCCTGTAACCCACTGGCCTTCTAAGGGGGTCCCCTAATTTTAAATTCTGCTTTTCCAGAATAGCAAGGCCCTGAGGAAAGCCCAGTTTCCTGGGGTGCAGGGTGACCTAATAGTGAACTAGTGTACTGTTAGTTGTATTTATTTGGGTAATGACTCAGATACATCATTTCATTTTACATAGACCCCACTTTTTCTGGGATGCAGGGACTGTGGGAGTCAGCTGTTGAGGACTGTGACTGGGACCTTCTCATCAGAGGTGCCTTTTGGCAGGGAGAATACCTCATTGTGCCTGAGATAGACTCTCTAAATTAAGAGAATCTCTTTGACCCAGGGAGGTCTGCTTTTGGGCACCCGGATTTCTTTAAAATTACTTATGCAAATAGCTTTTAGGTAGCCCTTTCAGTTAAAAGAGAGGTAGGATTGTGGATGATTTCTTTTGAACCCCTCCCTCATTCCTGAAGGTCTCCAACACCTTAAGGACTAGTTCTCAGATAGGTAAAGTTTTTAACTATCACATCAAAAAGAAAAACTTGATATATGTAAACCAAGAACCGACCACTTTGGGTCTCCAGAATTAGTTAATTAAAATTATGGAACTGCTAAAAGATTCTATCAGATTCCCAAGTTTTTAAGACTAATCATTATTATTTGGCACTAATTAAATTGTTTTTTCTTAATTGATTCAAAAGGCAAACTCATTTGCTATGAATCTTAGTAAACACTAATTAATAAGCGGTGTTTTCTTTTGTTTTGTTTTGTTTTCTGGAATTATAGAACTGAAAGTTGGATTGCAACTAAAAGCCTTCTGTGGTCCTGAAAGGCTTGCAGAAAAGATGCAGAAAGAAAAAGCCTCCTCTGTGGGATTTTTCCATGCTTCTCTCCCTTAAGAGAGGCTTGTGGAATCTACCTAACCTGGATTAAATAATTACTAATTATTTAATGCATACTAAAATTGTGAACTTGTTTATTCTCTGCATAAGATCTTAGAAACCCATGTGCAAATACTGAAGTATTACTACTGGAAATTTAAATCTGTATTTGATTTAATGGTAAGCAAAAACTGAGTCACATGTTTATATCTCCTAATTGGATAAAATTTGCTTAGTGTTTTATTTTGCTTTCTGATTTGTATATATTGTGTAATTGTAAAATGTTATGAGCTATGTTTTAGAATTCTGTCAACCTCACTGGATATGTGCTTATTTTGTTTTGTAAGTTTGCAGTCAAAATTATTTAGTTATCACCTATATTCTCAATTTTAGAATTTCTAAACAAACAAAAAAAACCTTTTAGATAAATCTCAATAGATATTAAATGAGTTCATGAGTTCTTTCTGAGATTGTAATACAGGGATAAATTATGCTCTTGTGTGGGACATGAAGACCCTCACCCCAAAATGACTACTCAGAGGTCTTTCAAAGTGGAAAGCAGAAAAATATTTAATTAGAATTTCATGAAATTCAGTGGGTCCACAGCCCCTAGCAAGGGAAGTACTGGGAGGGAGGAGAGCTGCCCCCTAGGTGCACACACAGTTAAATCATTAACCCCTCCCTTTACGCCTTTGATTGGCTGCAACAATTTCATTCCCTTTTTTGGACTATTATGACCTAAATTTCATTGTATGTCTTTGTCTCCTTTCTCCCTGTCATGTGATCTCTAGGAGGACTAAACAAAGGCCTACTAGGCTCCTCATATTCTAGATAATAGTTAAAGATATATGTGCGTGTGTATATATATATCTAGATGGATTTTTTTTTCTTGGATTTGTCATCCCATTCTTTCTAGTAGTTAACAAGGTCATAAGCTTTAGGAGATGAGCTTGGTATGGGGATGTGAAAATCCCACAGGAGAAAGAAAATACAGGTGTAGTCTGAAATTTAGGATTAAAAACTGTATGGAAGTTTTATTTTAAATCAGTTGACATAATTATAAATGAGAGCATAGTCCACCCTTCTCTCACTAGGTGAGACTGTTCCTAACCTGGCTTGAGCACTTTCCCCACCTGTGCTCAGCCCATCTTTGGGCCCCACCTTGGTGATTAGCAGCTGTTCATTCCTCAATCCATTATGTCTAAGTACTAACATTCTACCAAAATAAACACCTGGGAAATAGGGTCTGGCACATTTAAAAAACTTTTATTCAGCTTGTGTTTACAAGATGTTAATAAGGGAATATTTGTTTTTATATTTCAAGTCTCTGGGGGCAGTTTTAAGAGCAAAATTATTTCTGTACTGCTAAAGATGACTTAGATAAGATGCAGTATCAATGTTCTACTGCTTAGTAATGTAAGGAATTTCTAAGAGTAGTTTATTAGATTTCTGATTAACTGCAAATTCTTTGAAAATGTTTTTTGAAAATTCATTCAGCAAATCATCTACTATTTATTAACTGCATCATGGTCTCATTATTTACTACCTTCTACTATATCAACTCTAAGATAGTTTTAGACACAATGATTTGTAAACTTTTTTTTTTCTTCTTAAATCTAAATATTCTGATATGAGATTGGGATATTTGAGAAAGAAACAATTTTGGAGACTATAACTAATATTATTTCTTGTTTGAATCCAGATATGGATGAGGACCAATAAATCAGGAAACTCACTCTTCCAAAGAACTGTCATAGAACTTCAGAACCTGGAAGTTTGTTGATCTGGGTAAAAGGAGTTTGAAGGATGGCTCTTTGCGCTGTTCTTGAGGTCAGACCCTTCTAAGTTGATTCCCAAAATCTTGTTTATTTCTATTGAATGATTCCCACTGAGTATGACAATTGGAGTGAAGATCTCTCAGGACTATAGACTAAATTAGACAAAGCCTGAGGGCCTAAGTTCCGGTTTCCAGGGTGGAAGGGAAAGTAGAAGGTAGTCTGATTTATAAGTTGTCAACATTCCAATTCCTAAATAAGGAAAGTAAAGCACATATAACAAATTAGAATGTATGGAAAGGAAAAGAGGGGTGGGCTTGGGATTTTCTTTGTTCTGGACTGTATAAAGTTGCCAGAGATGTACCCGGACAGTGGCTCTCCCAACTCTGGATTACTTATTTGATCCATTGTGGGACCCCCTGGTACTCATGAGTTCCTGAATAAAGCCTTTGTTCTATACCTTGAGATTCCCTTGAAGTATTGATTATTAAGATGAGGGCCTGAATATCCCACACACCATCTATTTCTGAATCTGTCAAATGGATGGAATTCATCTGTGTTCTTCATGCCTGAAGCCAAACAGCTAAGTATGCTTTGTCTTGTCCATGCTTGTTTTCTTTTATAGCCCATATCTGTATTCAGAGCAAGTGAATTTTAAGCTTTAAGCTGACCATGATCATCAAAGCAAGATGCAAGTATAAAATCTTCCTGTTTTCTATCTGAAAATACATAGTTATTAGATAAATGACTGTTTTCCATCATTGGGTCAGTGAATATTTGACATAGTCATCTGCCTATTATTAGAAATGTTTGCAGAATTTCCTAATCATGGGAGCCAAGATGGCAAGATCAGACACGACTCTCTGTAACCTCCTCTAACCATCCCTCAAACCAACAGCAGATGAAGTCTCTAGACTGGTTTTGAAGTCAAAGAATCCATAGTATCTGGTACAACATATTTCTAGAAGAAGCTATCCTGGAAGAACTTCAAAACATGTCTGTTTCAATTGGGCAGAGGAGTGGTATGCCAAACCCAGACTGCAGCACAGGGAGACTGCAGCAGGGAGCTGGAGTGGGAGTCAGAGCATTGTGGTTTCCACAAACCTGCTAGTCTTCTGTGGGCGTCTTGGGCCAATCTGTCCTAATTGTAAGCAGGTGGTCTGGCAGATCTGCCTTTTGTGGGGGGTAGATTGTGAACCACTGAACCTGTGAAGAGCACCAGACCTAGCTGCCATTACACAGCACCCTAAAGCATTCAATCCAATCAGCAGAACTGGCCAGCACTGGAAATCAATAAATCAGCAGAACTGCTTAGCACCTGAAATAACTCAATCAGCAGAACTGCCCCAAGGCAAATTAAAGCATCTGTCCCTCCTTTGCCTTGAACAGATCTCACACCTTAAAAAAATGAATAAAAAACCAAAAAGAACTCTTACCATAGACAGCTTTTCTGGAGAGAGGGAAGAACAGACCTCAAATCCTGAGGTCCCTAAATGTAAAGCAACTCCAAAAAAATCCCCAAAGAGAGACATAAACTGAACCCCATGTCACAAGGCTTCTTTGAAGATTGCATAAAAGATCTTGAAAGAGAGTTAGAAGAAATATGGGGAAACAAAATGAGATCATTGCAGAAAAAATGGAAAAAGAATGCAATGAACAAAAAAAATGTAATTAGCCAATTGCAAAAAGGGCTAAAAACAGTAACTGAAGAAAACAAGACATTAAAAATTAGAACTGAACAAATGGAAGTGAATGACTCAATAAGACTTCAAGAATCAGTCAAACAAAAACAAAAAAAATGAAAAAAAATAGAAGAACATATGAAATATCCCCTAGGAAAAACAATTGACCTGGAAAATAAATCTAGGAGAGACAATCTAAGGATTATAGGGCTTCCTGAAAGCCATGATGAAAAAAAGAACCTAGACATCATCTTATAAGAAATCATGAAAGAAAACCGCTCTGATATTTTAGAATCAGAAGGTAAAATAACTATTGAAACAATATACCAATCACCTCCTGAAAGAAACCCCAAAATTAAATCCCCTAGGAATATCGTGGCTAAATTTCAGAACTATTATGCCAAGGGAAAGATATTGCAAGCAGCCAGAAAGAAACAATTTAAATACCAAGGAGCCACAACTAGGATCATCCAGGACCTAGCAGGTTCCATCTTAAAGGATCAAAGGGGCTGGAATCTGATAGTCCAAAAAACAAAGAAACTGGGATTACAGCCAAGAATAAGCTATCCAGCTAAAATAAGCATTATCTTTCAGGAAAGAAGATAGACATTCAATGATATAGGTGAATTTCACCTCTTTCTAATGAAAAGACCAGAATTGAACCAAAAATTTGATCTCCAAACAGCACTCAAGAGAAACATAAAAAGGCAGAAAGAAAGAAAAAAAAAACTCTTGAGAACTATATTTGTGTTATGGATATAACACCAGCCACCAGTATTGCCATTGATTCAGAAGTACTGCTTATCTGACACTAAGACTGGGGCAAGGGCTGCACTAGGATTGCATTTGGATTTCCACCCTTGTTTCACAGAACTTTTCTACGAAGCTTCTAGGTGGCCTTCAGTTGGAAAATGTTATACCATATCTACTACATTATGATGCTGTAAAATTTGTTTAGATTCATTATTTAAAGAAAGTTGGATCAATTTCGGTAGAGTTTGGGTAAATTCCTGCTTTTATTCTACCATTTTAGCTCTGCCTCTTATCCTGGGGTCTTTCTTTAGGTTTTCTTTGTTGTCCCTGGAGGGTCCCTGTTCTTTCCCAAATCTAATGTTTTTCTTGCATCTGTGTTCATCCTGAGGCACAATTTCTGTTGTTTATTGTTGTTTGGAAAAATCTGGAGAGCTTGGAATTTTCTGACCTACTTCACAGCATTAACAGAATCCTCCCCCTTTTTATGGAGGAGGAGGATGTATTATTTTTTATCAGTTACTCTAAATACACCATCTTAGTAAATATCTTTGCTAAACTTAATTAACTCTGCTGATTTATTGATAATGGAAACATATGGGTAGAAACTGAATAAAAATATTTCTACAAGTCCAGCCCTTCAGGTTTATCCTTAGAGTTCTGCAGTAGTAGCAGGCATCCTCAAAAAGGAGTATAAGTTTGAGTTAGAGGAATGGCAACATAGTGGATGCTATACAAATATTTTCCTAATTACCATTTCATCTCTGCCACATTTTCCCATTCATTTCTACTCCATTCATTTTGTTGAGAAAATTGCAGCAACTTGGGAACTTCCCTCAGTGTCATCTAAATGCTTTTTATATTACTTTGACCATAAATATTATGTCGGACTATACCATTAAAGTTACATAACAACTATCATGAGAGAAGTATACTGAAATATTCTAATGACCCTATGATCAGAATGATAAAGAAATGTCTATAATGACTATCTATTCCTGCCCATCCTTTGTGACTTTTGTCAATATCATTCCATAATTTATCCCAAGACATTCACACAACATTTTAGAAGATTCCTCCATTCCCCGCAACATGATGAAGGTAGCAAGTGATTTTGCTGTGCTCTATCTGTGATTTTTAACCCTTTGCAAAATTTCTCTTTCTATTTTTTATGGGACAGATTTTACCCTGTTCTTTTAAATTCCTTAAATATATTGTTTATATGTTGTGACTTCCTCATATCAACAATGCAACATTCTCATGTCTTCTAAATGATACTAATTCTTAATTCTTTAAGAGTTGAGTTCAAGGAAATTTCTTCTCACACATATTTGGCTCAATAATTTTTGATAAACAATTTATTTTTTGAAATTATAATGATACAATTCCATGCTGGCTTTTAAATATTACTCTATGCTTTCTATTAATGGCTAATCCATGTTAATTTAAAAATAAAATTATCATTTTTGA
>JAJPUD010015689.1:0-28589 GCA_023553655.1 Myrmecobius fasciatus | reverse complement strand
AAACTAGGCTGTGGTTATTGATCTATCAGGGAATAGATCTCATTGGGGATGTTATTTTGGAGATCATTGCTCCGGCAGAGATCTTCCAACTTGGAGGTGCTGGGGCTCTCTCTGAGAACCTCTCTGGGCTGTTTCCAGGGCTTCCTCTGTCAAAGGGGACCGGATGACCACTTCCCACTCTTGACCGAAGAGGAGCTCCCACTACCTTTTCCAGGCGCCCCCGTGGAAGTTGGAGAGGACTTTTGATGAGGAGGGGAGGCAAGATTTGAATCCAAGCACAAGCCAATGATGGGGGAGAGGAAGAGGGATGCCGGGCCAAGTCTTGGGGCTTCTCAGGCTTGTCTCCCACAAGAAACCCCAGCATGAGGTTTAGGAAAATAGAAGATGGCCCCACGACTTGACAGTGACGGCCCTGTGACCCGGCAACAATGGCTCTATGGCCTGGTAGTGATGGCCCTATGACCCAGCAACAGTGCTCTATGACTTGACAGTGATGGCCCTGTGACCCGGAAACAATGGCTGTATGGCCTGGTAGTGATGGCCCTATGACCCGGCAGTGATGGTCTTTTGACCTGGCAACAGTGGCCCTATGACCCAGCAGTAACGGTCTTTTGACCTGGCAACAATACCTATATGACCTGGCAGTGATGGTCTTTTGACCTGGCAACAACGGCTTTATGACCTGGCAGTGATGGCCTTGTGACCTGGCAGTGATAGCCCCATGACCCGGAAGCAGTGTCCTTGTGGCAAAGGTCTTTGCTTTCCTCCCTCCAAACACAAGGCTGGAAAGGACTGAAAGATGGACTGCCCCAGCCCTTCACACACTCTGGTCAGAGAACTCGGGTTTGAGCCCCACCTTTGCGTACTCCCTCCTCGGGGCCAGAGCTTGCCCTCGGTGAAGGGGGGAGGGGGCAGGGGGCGGAATTGAGCCCATGTGTAAGGCCCCTTGTCAGGGGCCTAGTTCCAGAACTAGAAACCCGTGACTGTTGAGGAAGCCCAACCCTCCCAGAGAATGGGTCGGGGGCAGTTCCTGCGGCCTTTTCGCTTCTATCCCAGGCTATCCCCCATGTAAGGGCCTACCCTGAGCCAGAGGCCCCTGGGATTTCAGCCCCGCTCCTCAATCAAGAATAAGAGCTCCCCCGGCTCCGTCCTCCCGTAGCCATGGGAGGCTGGCGAAGGGAGGCTCTCCCCATCCCTCTTCCCATCCGACTGGGAGGACGGGGAAAGGCCGGCAGCGCGGCCTACCTAAGAGGTGCCGCGGGGGCGTCCATCCTTTCTCCTACTTGTGATAATGAGCGAGGGACCGCTTCACCGGGTGACCTTGGACGGGGGCCGGCGGGAGTTTGCGTCTCACTTTTTCCCTCCGGAAAGATCCAAGGAAGTTGGATTCACCGACCCTTGGAGGCCCCTTCCAGCCGTAACCCTGAGCTGCGGGAAGGAGCGTAGTCGCCCCGTAGCCAAGAAGACGGGTGTTGGCCGGCCGCCGCCTTCTCTTCCCGGTTTGGGGTGCCAGTGTGGCAGAGAGGCTCGCCCTCAAGGAGCTAGAAGGGGGGTCCCCCGCCAGATGTCTTTGCCCCGTCCCCTTCTCTGATGCTTGGTGAGCTTCCAGGACCCTTCCTTGGAGGAGCGGTGCCCATACGATGCAGGTTGGACAAGGGTTAGTCTGATTTTAAAGATGAAGAAACTGAGGCTTGAGAGCAGGCCCGAGAACTGGCTGGGTTCAGGGTTTAAGTCAGAGGGCTTTTCCCCCAAGGGCACCATCAGGAAGGACCAGAATTTGGGGCGGAACTGCGGCTTCTTGACCCGAGCCAGGGGCCCCTCTGCCAGCCTCACGGGGGGCATCAGGAGGGTCTTTCTGCAATTGTGACGTTGCAGTCTGAGGACCTGGCTCTCAGTGACAGCTCCCCTGGCCTCCGGAAGCTTCCGTCCTGCTTAGGAAATCCCTTTCTCTTCTCAGGGCCTCGGTTTCCCCATTTGCCAAACGATGGGCTCCAACTTGGCCTTTCTGTCTCAGACACTGCCCGGGCAGCAGTCTACTGAGAAATGGCCTCTGGTCATCTCAGAACCAGGTTTTCAAACACAGAAAGCGGAAGACCCTGGGGGGGGGGTCCCAAAGGACTGCCATTCGATCCGCTTGCAGTTGTCACAATCTTTGCCCGCTCAAGATGAGCCCTTCTGGGTATACGGGAAACGGCCAACTGGCGAACTCTTGGGTGACGGCAATAAGCCTGCGGGCACTGGCTGACCCCCCCCCCAAAAAAAAAAAAAACGTGGTTGTAGAAAAGCAGGGAGAGAAACCTGATCTGCCCGTACCACTCGGCATCCCAGACCCCCAGAAGGCTCTGCTTCTCCTGTGGCTGCCACGTGAGCCGTCTTCCCAGACTTGTGGCCGGGGGATCCCCACCATCTACTGCTGTGGGGACATGCTCCCTCCTGGGAAGCTTCCTGAACTCGGAGACTCGGTCTCTCCTTGTAAGCCACCGGGTGCTGCTGCTCGTGGACACGCCAGGTGGGGCTCGATTTGGGGCCTTTTTGAATTCGCCTCGGTGGCGCTAAAGGCCCTTTGGGCCGGAAAACTTGGGCCCAGGGCAGTTCGTGGCCCCGGGTCCCCAGGTTCTGTTCCCCTCCCCCTTGGCACTGACCTGGAGAAATGGCGCAAAAAGCAGATGATGGCTCAGAGCGCGGCCATCCTGGAGGCCGAACGCTCGGGCCGGTCGCTATTCACCAGGGTCGCTATTTAACTTCGGGGACGCTAGCCTCGGATAACGAGCCAGGCCGATGGAGGAAATGGGCTCCCCGACGCAGGGCCCACTCAAAGGAAGCTTCCAGCATGGAAAGGGGGGGCCTGGCCCTCATTTCCCTTTCCTGGAGGAGAACCTCAGGAACTTCAAATGGGACCCAGAAGCAGGAAGTTGGACCCCGTTTCCATTGCCGGGGACATCGATCTCTGCTCCCGAGCCGTGGGAAGCGGGGAACGGGGCGGCTGGAGGAGGATGGGGGCCCAGAGGCTCCAGCACTTGGGGATTAATGCTCGCCAACATTCTCAGCAGGGAGGGAAGTGGGGCGGCCTGGCACTTCCGTCTGTGCTCTGGCCACTGCCACTCACTTGGGGCCCAGTGTCGGGACACCTCGATTTCAAGCCGCGCTCTTGCCATGTTTTTCTGGGCGACCCTGGGGAAACGGCTCGGCGTGTCGGAGTGCCGGGGCAGTAAGGGGGCTCGAACCGAGCTCCTGGTGACACAGCACCGTGACCTCGGGGACCTCTAGTTTTGACCAGAGGAACAGAGGGAAGTCCGTAGGACGGCCCTTTAGCACCCCCGAATTAGACTCTGATGTTGGAAGGTGACCTGTACGGGGCCCCTTGGCCCCAAGCAAAGGCGGGGATCGGCTGTCTCTTATTACTCATTGACCAATAGCGCGCCCCAAATTGGCCACGGCCTCCATCTGAATACGGTTAATGTTCGGGGAGAGAGCCCAGCCGACTGCATTGGGGTACATGTTGACGTGGTGGAAGTTTTTTATTTTAAAGCGAAATGGGCCTCCCCATTTGGGGGTGAAACAGGCTTTCTTGTAACCCCCACCCTGTTTTGGGGGTAAAACGGGCCTCCCTGCAACCCCCCTCCCTGTTTCGGGGTGAAACGGTTTTCCCTGCAATCCCCCCTCCCCATTTTGGGGTGAAACAGTTTTCTTCATACCCCCTGCCCCATTTTGGGGTGAAACGGTTTTCCTCACAACCCCCCCCATTTTGGGGTGAAACGGCCCCTCTGTAACTGCACTCCCCATTTGCTCCTAGTTCTGCCCGCAAGCTCAGCCCCCTTTCGCGGGCATCCATTGTGCAGCGGAAGGTTAGGGTTCCATGCCAAGTTCTCTTCATGGCGTCTTCCTGATCCACAGGACGATATAGGAGAACCCGGCCTGAACTTGCCCAGTTCCTTGGTTGTGGTACCAATTTGGTCACATCGACCCCTTTGGGGTGTTGGTCATTTACTGCGTCAGCCCATTTGACAGATGAGGAAACCGAGGTAAATGGGCTTAACTGATTTATCCAGGGTCAGGAAGCGTCTGAGGCCGGACTGGGACTCGACAAGATGAGGAGAGACGGCCTGCGTCTCAGAGTAGGGTGACGGCCCAGGAGCATGAGCAGAATGAGGAGGGGGCCACAGATGTAGGCGACCGTCTCTTCCAGGGGTGGGAGCGACTCAGTGTTGGCCGAGGGTCCCAAAGGGGATTTGGTGGAGGCTGCTGCCATCCCTCCCCCCTCCCCAGCACGGGTAAGAAAGCGTATCTGTCCTCAGCCCACTATGGGGCTATGGATGGTCACCGCGCCGGCTGCCCACTTTCACGGTTTCCTGTCTAGAGATGGCTGGTGTTTATCTAACGTAAGCAGGTGGGGGGGGGGCACGAAGGGGCCGATCCAAGACGGAGCGACGTGGCGCCAGGGCAAGGATTTGGAGGGGCCGGCTGCCTCAATGGGCAAGCCTAGCGCAGAAAAACCATTTTAAGCGAAAGGGAGGTGGGTTTTGGAACCTTTTTCCGTCCCCAGATCCGGGGCTACAGCACAGCCTACTGGTTGCTGCTGGTGCTGCGCAGGAAGCTGCGCCCTAGCGCCCCCTCTTGGATCACGTGGCTCCTTTTGGGAAACGCCACTCCATTTTGTCCGAGACTCCTATGAGGTAAGTCGGGTAGGGGGAGAGGAGTAACGGTAAAGGTTCGGGGTCTTTGGGACCGTGATAGTTGAGAAAAAGAAGGGGGAAGACGAGGAAATCATTTTTCTTACTTTTTTATTTACCAGCAGGAAAATGGGATGAAAAGCTATTCAGGTTGCTTTCCCTGAGCGGTCACTATAGGGGACTTGTGAATTTAAGTTCCCTTGATCGATGGGGAGGTAAGGGAGGGGGGGAGGACAAATAGAGTACACCGAGGCAAAGGCCCGATGACGGGGTCAAGTGAGGGAGCTTTGTGGGAGCCATATAACGTTCTTCCCCTTCAAAACTATCCAGATCCCACTAGAACGACCCAACTCTGTCTCCCTCAAGAAGGTGCGACTCCAGTCTCGTTATGGAAACTTCTAGAAGGTCGAAGGTCGTCTGGGGAAAAGGAGGCAAAGATGGAGGGAGGGGAGAGGCAGAGACAGACAGAAAAAAGCTAAGAGAAATATAAGGAGGGGAGAAAAAGAAAGAGAAAATAGAGGGCAACCGATGGACTAGGGAAAGGGAAAGGGAAAACAGAACAGGCCAGAAAGGGAGAGGGAAGGAGACAGAAAAGAAAAGAGAAACGGAGAAAGAAATACAGGCTGGGGCAAGAGAAAGAAAATAAGCACAGATTTATTAGTGAAAGCAAAGAGGGATATAGATAGAGAGAAAAAAGCCAGAAAGGGGGAGGGAGAGAGACATAGAAAAAGAAAAGATTAAAGGAGAGAGAAATACAGTGGGAAAGGAAAAAGAAAGAGAAAATAGAGGGCAACAAAAATTGTTAGGGAAAGGGAAAGGAGAGACAGGGAGAACAAGCCAGAAAGGGACAGACAGAGGGAAAAGAGAGACAGAAAAAGTAGGAGAGAGAGACAGGGAGGGACAGGAGAAAAAAAACAAAATAGAGGGGAACAGATTGATTAGGGAAAGGGAAAAGAAAGACAGAGAGCAAGCCTGAAAGGGAGTGAGAGGGACACAGAAAAAAGAAATGTAGAAAAAGAGAAGATAGAAAGAGGGGGTGGAACAGAAGAAAGAAACACAAAAAAGAGGGAAGCAGATTGATTAAGGAAAGAGAAAAAGAGAGAAAGCAAGCTAGAAAGAACCAGAAAGGGAGTGGGAGGAGAGAGATACAGAAAAGAGAGATATAGAAAAAAAAGATAGATGGGAAAAGAGACAGGATCAAACAGGAGGAAAAAACAATATAGAGGGGAACACATAGAAAAGGGAAAGGAGAGACAGAGGGAACAAGCCAGAGAGAACCAAAAAGGGAGAGGGAGAGAAAGACACAGAAGAGAGACAGAAAAAAGATAGAAGGATAGAGAAATAGAGTGGGACAAGAGAAACAGAAAATAGAGAGCAACAGATAGATTGGTGAAAGAAAGAAAAGAGAGAAAGGGACAGAGGGAACAAGCCACAAAGAGCAAGAAAGGGAATGGGAGGGGAAGACAAGAAATAGAGACAGAGAAAGAGAAGATAGAAAGATAGAGAAATAGAGCGTAAGATAGGAGAAAGAAAGAGAAAATAGGGAAGAAAAGATTGATTAAAGAAAAGCAAAGGAAAGAAAAATACAGACACAGCAAGCCAAAAAGAGCCAGGTCTGGAGAAGGAAAGAGACATAGAAAAAGAAAAGATAGGAGAGAGAAGGACAGGGTGGGACAGTAAAGAGAAACAAAATAAGGCAGTAACACATTGATTACTGAAAGGGAAAGGAGAAAGAGAGAGGGACAGAGAGAAGAAGCCAGGGAGAGGGAGAGAGAGAGAGACAGACAGCAAAAGAGAAGACAGAAGGATAAAGAAATCAGGCTGGAACGGGAGAAAGAAACAGAAAATAGAAGGGAACAGATTAATTAGGGAAGTGGAAAGGAGAGACAGGGAGAACGGCAAAAAGGGAGTAGGATAGGGAGACAGAAAAGAGACAAAGAAAAAGAGAAGATAAAAGGATCGAGAAATAAAATGTGGGACAGTGAAAAGAAACCTAAATTAGGCAGGAACAGATGGATTACTGAAAGGGAAAGGAGAGAGATATACAGAGACAGAGAGAACAAGCCAGAAAGGGAGAGATAGCGGGGAAGAGAGAGACATAGAAAAAGTAGGAGAGAGAGACAGCAGGAAAAAAAAACAAAATAGAGGGAAACAGATTGATTAGGAAAGGGAAAACAAACAAGATACAGACAGACAGAACAAGCCAGAGAAAAGAGAGTCATAGTAAAGGGCAAGATAGAAGGATAGAGAAATACCGGGTGGGACAGGAGAAAGAAACAAGGGAGGGATATACAGATACAAAAGGGAAAAGGAGAGAGAGACAGAGACAGAGAGAACGAGCCAGAAAGAGCCACAGAGGGAAAGGGAGAAAGATACAGAAAAGAAAGGCAAAGATAAGAGAGAAATTTAAAAAAGGCAGACAGGAGGGGAAAAACATAAAATAGGGAGGAACAGATTGATTACTGAAAGGAAAAGGAAAAAGAGAAACAAAGAGAACAAGACAGAAAGGGAGTGGGAGAGGGAGAGATACACAGATAAGAGAGACATAGAAAAAAAGATAGAAGGAGAGAGGGTGGAACAGGAGAAAAACAGAATATAGAGGGGAACGGAGAGGAAAGCGAAAGGGGAAAGAGAGAAAAAGACAGAACAAGGCAGAAAGAGCCAGAAAGGGAGAGAGACAAAAGAGAACCATAGGAAAAAAAGAGAAGTTAGAAGGAGAGAGGAATAGAGGGTGGAACATGGGGGGGGGGAACAGATGAAAGGGCAACAAATTGATTAGGCAAAAGGAAAGGAAATAAAAATACAGGTAGAACAAACCAGAAAGAGCCAGGGGTTAAGAGGGAGAGAGACACAGGAAAAGAGAAGATAGGGTAGAGAAATACAGGATGGGACAGAGAAAGCCACAGAAAATAGAGGGGAATAGATGGATTAGGAAAAGGGAAAGGAGAGAGAGGGAGCCAGAGACAGAGACAACAAGCCAGAGAGAATCTTGCTTTTTTTTTTTTTTCCTTTCTGGAGATGACTAGTGGATTATCTCCATTTCCACTTTGCTCTCTGGTTCTAAGAGCTCTGGGTAGTTTTATTATTTCTTGAAATGCAATGTCTCATGACCTTCAGATAAATTATGTCTTCAATTTGTTTCCCAGATTCTCTTTTTCCTATTATTTCAGATTTTCCTCAATTTCTTTCTTTTTCAGGCTCATGACTTTTATTTATTCCTTTTTTATTTTAACCTTATCATAATTTTCAACCTTCACCCTTGCAATACTTGTTCTAATTTTTCTCCCTCCCTCCCCTAGACAGCAAGCAATCCAATATAGGTTAAACATGAGCAATTCTTCTGAACATATTTCCCCATTTATTGTTTTATTATTGCTTGACATCTCTTGGGATAATTTGACTTCCAGTGGGTCAATTCTAATTTTCAGGGAGTTAGTTTGGGATTTTTGGTGAAGTTGTTTGTTTGTTTGTTTGTTTTAACCTCTTTCTCATTACCCGATTTTCCTATTTTTTCTTCTTGCTTAAAATGCATTTATTGACTGTAAGATTTTTTGTTTTGTTTTGTTTTGTTTTTTGTTTTATTTTTTGTTTTTGTTTTGTTTTGTTTTTTTGTTTTTTGGGTTTTGTTTTGTTTTGTTTTGTTTTTTTGCTGACTTTGTGTCCCAGCTGTCTTTTCTCTGTGGATTTACATTAATCTTCTGGCATCGGACCTTGAGTACTCCCGTCCCTGTACTTGCTCTGAAAGGTTGGGTTCTTTTGTTTTCTCATTCTTCCAAAGCCCGTGTCCTGACTTTGGACTTGATGGTAAGGCTGAGTTCTGCCCCAGAACTCTCCCCACCACTTCTGGGGGGAAGGGCTAGCCCAAGCTCACCTCCTTCCATGTCTTTCTGCCGCTTTCCCGGCTCAGTGGAGGGGGCTCACATGTTTTGGTACTTCTGAAGCGCTGTGATCTGGGGAACGGGCTGCCCTCTCTCCTCTCGGCCAGAGTTGTGCATGTTCCGGACCCAACTTTGGGTCTGTCGGCTCATATGCGGTTCAGTTTCTGTAGATGGCTGCTGAACTCCGTCACTGTCAGCTCACTGGGAGGTTCTCTAAGTTCAGAGCAACTGATCTCCGTGTTGGTGTTGGTCACCTGACTTGGTAGCGAGTGTTGTTCCCACCGAGATAGACGGAGAGAAGATGCCAGCTTCCCTTGCGTACGAGGATGTCCTCAGCGGGCATTTGGGTTAGCCCTGAAATTCAACCCAGAACATGGCTCCCATGTTAATTTAGAATTTTAATCGGCGTCCTCAGATCAAAGATCTGATAAAGACTATCTAACCTCATTTGACAGATAAGGAAACTGAGGCCCACAAAGAAGTTAAAAGATTTACTCAGGAGTAGATTCTAAACTTTTGCCCAGGACACATCTCATACGTTATCAGCCTCTCGGGTTTTCTTATAACGACGCCTTACATTTGGAAACCACACGGCATCGTAGCTAGGACCTGGGACTCAGAACGCCCGAAACCAAAGTCCACCTCACTGACCGATTGTGACTCGAGTCAGATCGCTTCACTCTCATCTGTGCGGGGGTTGAGAGGGTTGAGCCCATTAAGCTCTAAGGTACCTTCCGCCTCTGTGAGCGACTCTAGGAGGTAGGTAGAGCCCCAGTTATTCTCTATCTCCATAAGGCAGTGCAGTGTTCCAGGGCTAAAACCCAGGCCCCCAAAGCTCTGCTGACCCAAGTCCGTGTCTGGTCTTAATACACATACCATGTTGCTTCCCAGGGAAACAGCGAAGGAAGGCTTTCTTAGGTGCTAAGCATTACTGGGGAAAACCCAGAGGCTCCCCAGCTCCTGCCCGTCCTTTCCCTGTGAGGGATTCGCTGGATGTGGTTTTGTCTCCAGGCCTGGCCCGCCTGCTGGGTGCTGGGATCTCCAGCTCTGGAGATTTCCTCGTTCCCCTGGATCTCCTCTCAAACGCACCCGCTTTTCTCCAAGCAGGTATCTCTGCAGCCTGTGACCGCAGATAACAGTTACCTTCTGGAAGGCACTCTCATAGGTAACCAGTACTTGGCTGCAGACAGGTCCTCCGCCGTCCCGTACGGCGTCAACATCAACGTCGTCATTCCCGACGACCCTTACGCGCCCTTGGACCTCTTTGGAGCTTCCAGGTCCCTGGCGGGCTTTGCGCAGGCCTATCCCGCGAACGATTCTTCTTCGTCGACCCTTCCGGATTTTGCCAGCGTCTTCAGTGGGCCCCAATCGATGGCTGTGAGTAACAGCTTCATTAAGCAGAAGTTGTCTAGAGAGATGCCCACGACTGCAGCCGTGCAGTCAGACCACTTGTGCCAGCCGTCCTCCATCGGGGGAAGCGTGGGCATAGACGTCCCCGTGACCGTGCCACCGGCCCGCGACGTCCCGGCCTGCGGTGACCTGGGTGGTATCACCGTAGCAGCGGGCAGTTCTCTAGCTGGAATCACCCAGCAGCCTTCAAGGCCCAAGAGAAAAAAAACCTTGCCAGAATCGCACAGGCAGGGCGCCTTTGGTTTCACTGGGCCGTTTTACCCCATCCCCAGTGTCACCCCGCCCCCATCCCCCCCCAGACCCCAGCCTAACGGGCCAGAAAATCAGCGCCCCCTGTCTCACAATGCCACCCCCGGATCACAGCTGGTACAGCCCCCTCGGGTGGCCGCGCTCCCCAACGCCTCGAACGCTGTCTCCCAGGGACAGCTCATCGAGCAAGCGGCCCCGTTCGGCAAGAAGGCTGCGAGCAACCCGGAACTGGACAAGAGGCGCATTCATCACTGCGACCATCCAGGTGAGCCATCCCGCGCCGCAGCCGGGCAGCCGCTCTAGGGGGTGGTGGAGCCCCGCTCTCAAGAGCTCCGGAGCGGGGTTCCTGGCTCGGAGCGGACTCGCAGGGAAGACGGAGGGAGGGAGGGAGGGAGGGGCGAGCCACAGGGCACTCCCAACGGGGAGTGATCCCCTCCGTGATCCACTTGCGAGCTCTCCTTTTAGACCACAGAGATGCCGGTAGTGGGCACAGTTTGGATGGAGGTGGCACAGTGAGCACAGGCCTTCAGGGGCCTCAGGCTACAAGGCGAGACTCCCCCCACCCCAGTAAAGGAAGCCACCCAAGACCGGCGAGGGGCTAGCCACACGGCCACCGGCGTGAAGGCGAGAAGGGAGCGAGGGATAAGGCTTCGCCCCAGAGAAGCTGAGAAAGCGGGGGCAGCAGTGAGAGCAAGGGCCAAGGGAAGGTGGGGAGAGAGAAGCCCAGGAAAGGAAAGGGGCCGGACGGACTCCAGAAGCAGATGATACGGGACCTGGGAAGTACAACAGAGACCTGGAGTCCATAGGGAGCCAGTCACCTGGAGTCATAGGGAGCCAGTCCAGGTTCTTGAGCTGGGGAGAAGCACTGACTAGCACTTAAGGACAATGGGATCTAACAGTTAGAAACACAGGGCATAGACAGAGAGAGACGCGGCCGGCTCATCCGGGCAGCGCCGAGCACTCGCTGGCTTTGGGAGTGGCCTCCTGTGGCTCCCGCTGTCATTCCCAGCGGGGTGCCCACCATAACTGCCGCGCCTCTGTCACCGGCTCCCCAGCCGAACAGTGACCCCCTTTTTCTCTCGTCTCCAGGTTGCCCTAAGGTTTACACCAGGAGCTCTCATCTGAAGGCCCACCAGAGGACCCATACCGGTAAGTACCAGAGCCCCAGAGGGTCTGTGCCGGGAACTGTACCTGTCGGTCCAGGAGGGTTGTTACATGAAAGGGGCATTGACCCTGTCCCATTTGACCCCAGAGGGCACGACTAAGTGCTTGGGAAGGCAGTTGGAGAGAGGCAGATTACTTGTGGAAAGGTGAAAGGTCAGGGAGAAGGGTGGTCTCTGGGTAAAAAGGGCACCCCTCCCCAGAGCTCGGGCCCACACTCAGTGGCTTCTAAGCCCCCTCAGCCTCCAAGATGGAAAGATGGGATGGCCGAATCGGGGCAGGCGGGTTCTCGGCGGCTTGGGATGCTGGGCAGCCCCAAGTGCCGTCCCACTAAATGGGCTGAATCCCGCCCGAGGGGCGGGAAAACCCCACGCAGGCTCCCGGGCCAGGGAGAGCTGCCTGGAGGGGGCTCGGGGGCCATGGAGCTGACCGGCTGGGTGCCAGTGGGATGGGGTGGGCAGGGGGGTCTCTCTCCCACCAGAAAACGCCCAGCCCCCCTGCCCACCCCATCCCATGGGCACCAAATGGCCCATGAGGGACCTGATGCCCTGGAGGGGCTCCTGGGGAAGGCGCGCTCTCACGGTTCCAGTGCGTTTCCTGGGCTGCCGAGACTTTCCCAGGGGTCCAGGGGCCCGTGTTCTCATTTGCTGAGATTTGGAGCAATATGACTTGGCTAGGGTCACACAGATAACGAGGAACCAAGGAGAAACTCGAATCCAAATCGTTGCCGTTCCAAAACTGGCGGTCTGTGGGCTGTGCCCCAAATGGGACACGTGAGGCCACGTGTGAGACCGTGTGACCCTGGATCAGTCACTTAACCTGAGCTGTACCTTCTGACACTCTAGTCTCTATTCTCGAAGTTTCAGGGACACCTCCCCTCCTCCTGCTCCACCTCCTCTCCCATCATGCCCTGTGACCGTACGTGGCCCTCGGGGCTCGGTCCCGGACCCTCTCCCTCTTTGCCGCTCCAGGTGGGCACTCTCCCTTGTGCTGAGCCCCAGCCGGCCCACGGGGCATCCCGGACGGGACATCCAAGAGACGTCACCCTCAGTTTGTCCAAAGCACAAGTCGCCCTTTTCCCTGCAAGACCACCTCCCT
This sequence comes from Myrmecobius fasciatus, assembly GCA_023553655.1. NCBI lineage: Eukaryota > Metazoa > Chordata > Mammalia > Dasyuromorphia > Myrmecobiidae > Myrmecobius > Myrmecobius fasciatus. The sequence goes on along the minus strand of JAJPUD010015689.1, from coordinate 16,123 downwards.
CGGTCCCCCACCCAGGCCCATAATCCAGATCTCAGCCTTGATCGCTTGCACCCGGCCCCCCTCCCGCCCCTTCGCTCATCTCTGCCAGCGGCATCTCTCAAAACTCCCTCCCTCGGGGCTTGCTGGTGTCTTGGGGGCCAGGGCCAACGGCTGCACGGGAGCGCCTGTGTCATAGCCCTGTACTCATGTACACACCCAGGGACACGGGGACATGTGAGCACACGTGTCAAAGCGTGTCTGTGCAAGGCCTGAACCTGCTCCTGCACGCCCACATGTGGGGCTGGCTCGAGAAACACACTTGGATCCAGACTGCTTTTGCACACGTGTGTGTGTGTACGCCCAAGTGCTAGAGATGCCGTCTAGCCGGTTTGTCGTCCGTCATAGAAATGGCGGCCGTTGGAGGTCAGGGGATCCGCCCATCCCATGACCCCTACTCCGGCCGCGCCCCCTCTCCAGCACGGCCAGTGTGGGCGCTAGTGCTGCTGCAACGGCCGCGCGGCCCGGCCCAGCTCGGTCCTAACTCGGCTTCGGGTAGCAGAGAGGGAAATGCCCGTTCGTCCCCGGCCGCGGTGGGCGCCCGCTCGGGCCTCCGCAGACCTGCCCCCTTCCATCCTCACCCTGGGATTGGGAGAGGGCGGGCTGCATTTCTGCGGGGGCTGGGCCTTTCCCCGGCACCAAAGCTAGCTCGAGGACTCTGGGGGTCTCACCATTTGTAAAGCAAGTGGGCTTGATCTTGTGGGCCCTGGCTGCGGGCACGGGGCGGTCCTACCCAGAAGCGTGCCTGTGGAGACCCGGCCTCTACGCGTGCTCCACGTTGGAGGCCAAACCATTGCATTTGCCAGGTGTCGCGGAGGCTCTGTGCCAGGTGCTGGGCTGGGAACTGAGGAGCCTGGCACAGAAATTAGCCCCCGATGCCAAGGGGTCGGGTCCGACGCAGTCACGTGGGGCGGTACGACCCATACGTGCCCCTGCCTTTGACATGGGGTGCTTGGAAAGGGAAGAAAGTACTAAAGAGTGAGGGGGGGGCTAGTGAGCAGGAAGCAGAGGGCGTGAGGAGAACACCTGGGGGGAGGGCATTCCCTGCCCGGCCCGCCTCATCTCCCTTGGATCTTAGGTGGCGTCCTTTGGCCAAAGCGCCCATTGCCTACCCACCTGCATGTGCTGCCCTTTCACCTATTCCAGGGGCCCAGCCTCCCCTCTTCCCGCCAGTTCTTGGTGATGGGAGGCCAGAAAGGAACGTTTTAGCCTCTCCCCTGTCCCTCGACTTCCCCCTCAGCCTCTCCTCTGGCTCTCCAGCGGGCCCTGTCCTGGGGCAGCGCCCACCTCCTCGTTCTTCCCTATGCCCAGCTGCCCAAGAAATGTTCTCAAAGTGCCCCCTCGAGCCAGCGTGGACTCCTGCTCGGCCCTTCCCAAGCCAGCCTCGTTCCCGACCTTTGTGCGGTCGGGAGGCTCGCTCTCCTCACTGGCCCCGAAGAGTCCACTCAGCGTCACCTCTGGGGGGGGGGCAGCTGCTAGTGCTCCCCACGGCGCCTCGTATTTGTCCACAAGATGGCCGGAGGCGGCCAAAGGGACCGCCGCCATGGCGTATCAGCCCGGTGCCCGCCGCAGCCCTCGGGCTCCCGAGCGGCCCACTGACTGGCCGATCTACGGCCGGGGCCAGAGCCAGCAGCGAGCGGGACCGGCCTAAGGCAGCCGGGGTCCGTCTCATCCTTTGACCTCTCTCCCCCCCCCTTTGCTTCCCTCCCCCAAAGGTGAGAAGCCGTACATTTGTTCCTGGGATGGCTGCAACTGGTGCTTCGCCCGCTCGGATGAGCTTAGCCGCCATTACCGCAAGCACACCGGAGTCAAGCCGTTCAAGTGTGCCAAGTGCAGCCGCTGCTTCTCGCGCTCGGATCACCTGGCCCTGCACATCAAACAGCATCACAATTAGGGGCCCTTCCCGGGTGTGCAGGAGGCCCTCGGGGATCCCCCACCTGATGGCGCCTCCCACCCTTGCAAACAGCAGAGGGGATCCCTTCTCAGTCCCTAGATTTTCTTCCCATATCCCTAGGTTGAAGGCAGCTCATGTTTCCCCTCAGCCCAGGATTCGCTGGTGCCGTCACCCCTTGGGGGGGCTACCTCACCACACCCCATTTTTGTCCCCTACAAAAATCTTCTAAAATTTCTCATAGCAAAACTCCCGGAGAGGCCCGTGCACTGGCTCTTAGCTCCATGATGGCTCCAGCTAGGCCCCGAGCCGCTCGGGGCCCTGGGAAAGGGCGGGGGTGTACACCGACCCAGCAGCCACCGAGAGGCTTCTCTGGCTGCCCCTTGTCCAGGGCCAAGACCCCGGGACCCCCCTCCCCGTGACAGAGCCCGACCTTGGGGTGACCACCAGCCTCCACATGATCTCCCGGGCACATTGATCACTCCAGGGCCGGGGCGGGGGGGGGGGGGGCGGCGAGCAGAGCCTTTGAGCTCGGGTTCCCAGACGCCCTTCTTCGGCCGAGACCCAGGCTAGAGAAAGGACTCCGCCATTGTTATACAGGTGATGGCAAGAGGCACAACTGGCTCCACTAGGCCGCTGGCAGTAGCCGTTCTGAAACCCAGGTCCTCTGTGCAGCTGGTGCCAGAGCCCCGAGCATGATGGGAAGAGCCATAGGCCTTTGGGAAACCACTCTATGAGAACGGTGGAGTTGGGCCTGGACCGAGCAGCTTAAGCCACAGTCACTCCCCTGGCCCCTTTCCTGAGCGTTAGTCCTGGGGGTGGGGAACAAGGCTGTGGGGAAGAGGAAACGGGGCGAGGAACGGGGAAAAGAACTTGACTCATTTGGCCACAGCAGCACAAACGGGCAGCAAACACTCGGCACAGAGCTCGGGCTTGACCGGGACTCGGGTGACGGCACCTCCCCTCCGGGCCCTTTTAGAGGCATCGCTCTGGTGGGGCAGCAGCCTTCCCAACGGGAGAGCGGTTCCGAGTTGCGGGTCTCCATCGCCACTGGCCCGGGTTAAACCAGACACCTTTCGTGGCACTTGCACTAGCCTTACTACCCAAGCCAAACCAGATAATGTAGCCACACAACTCACACCGTGCCTGGTAGACGGGGCCCAACAGCCATTTCTCTCATGAAACGGGTTATGGGGTACACTCAAGGCGGCATCCGTGGGGAAAGCAGCCATCCTTTCCGAACGCCCTCCAAGCTCCTACCTCTGGGCACTGCCTGGCTTGCCCACCCGCGCTCTCAGACCCCAGAGACCTTGTCCTGCTAAAGGATCCCAGAGGCCTAGAACCTCCACAACGGCCCACCGCGATTTTTTGTCGAGGGGAGGGTTTGACATTGGGTTTCCCGTCCCATACGTTTTGGGTCCGTGGGCTCGGTGTGCTGCCGGAGGGCCAGCTCTAGTCCGGTAGCTGGCGAGACGGCTCCACGCCGGCCACCCCCTGCCTCCTCTCGAGGAGCTCCAGAACAGGCCCAAAGCAGATGGGGCGAGAAGGTCCCAGGCTGCTCCCTTTATCAAATCCCTCTTGGGCAGGTGGAGAACTGAGAGGCACCTTTTGTGGGTCCTGGGGAAGTGTCCGTGGAGGGAGAAATCATCATCCCCCTTAAAGCAAGGCCTCTGTGGGCGCCTCCTGGAGGGCAATATTTGAGATTTGAAAACCAAGAAGCCTTGATTACATCCGTGCCCGATGCTTGCTGCAACACCAAAGACACGGGGGAGTCCCGAGCCTTGAACATCCCATCCGGCCAGGAGAATGTCTTGTCTGAAGTCCCAGACTCGCCCTTTTCCTCCCCAGCAGCCCGAGTGAGAATATCTGGCTCAGAGAAGGCTCTGTGCTTACCCTCCCCGTTCTAACTGTGCCAGGCAGCCGCGTGGGCTATGTGGATCCTGAGCCGCTAGGGCACCGACAGCTTGATATCAGCACAATTATTCTTTTCTTTGCTGGTTTTTCACTAGTTTGCCATGTTTGGAGAGTGATGCCCCGTGTTGATTAAAAAAAAAAATCCTTCTGCCCCATGACACGACTGGCTCTAGATAGGGTAGGGGGAAGAAGCCCTCTGGGGACATTGCAGGCTGACGCTAAGAGCCCGGGCATTAATGTGCCAGGCCAGCCTCATTTCCATTGCTAAAGGCTTTTCCTAAACAGTCTCTGCCCCCTAGACCTGCATAGGAACCCCAGAATGCTTAGCACACCACAGTGCCTTTGATTAAATGGCAAAACTCTCAGCTTTCTCCCTACCTCCCCAGGCCCACTACAATCCTGCGCCAAGTGCTCCCGTACTTTCCCTTTGCCTTAGAGGCTGCCCCTCCCTTCCCTATGTATTCAGTTGTTTGACTCAAGTTAAGGGCATCAAAGAAACTGGCCCCTAAAAGTTATATGAAACATGTTTTCAAATAAAATAAAAAAGTAAAAAAAAAAATTAAAAAGAGAAGCACATGAGAGCAAAGCCGCATAAGCTTGGTCACCCACAGCTGTGGGAGAACAGCATTGACGCGACAAGTTCAGTTGTTTCTTGATGTGTTTCTGAAAATCTGCCTCTGCTCCATTTAAGCTGCTTGTATTAAATGTAAAGGAATGGAAATAAAGCTTGAAGGCCATTGCTAGTCTCAGTGTTCTCTTCCGGAGCCTGGTTGCACGTTCAATGGGAAGAGTGGAGGGAGCTGCACTCAGGAGGCACTAAGCTGTCCAGGGGCCCTGCAGCTTGGTATCCTCATTTCAGGCACCCACTTATTAAATAAAACACCTACTGGGTGCAGCCTCGGGCTATGCTGGGCTGCGCTCCAGAAACTCCATTGACCGCACCAAACCCGAAATCTCTCCCTATGCTCGGCTCCTCCTGTGGGTCCGTTTTTTAGTGGGAAGGGCCTGAAAAGGCCCCGACTTGGCAGGTCCTAGACCAATGGATGGGGCGAATACCCAAGAACCAGTGTGACTGAGCAATATTTCCCTGTGGGCAAGCTACGGAGGGTGGCTACCATCCAGCTGTGTAGCCCAAAAGGAGGCGGTTAAATGCTCAGCTCCGAGGACTGCCTCCGAACGGGGCAGTGCCCCAACAACGCCCCTTGGGCCATGAGGCCTTCCTCGACCTCAGGGACTGCAGGGACCCTCACGAAGGCAACAGCCGCTCCCCCAAGCAATGACCTCCAGGCCACGCAGTCCAGTAGCCAACAAAATCTTCCCAGAGTCCAGGCCGGCCAGTCACTCCCCTGCTGCAAAATCAAGTTCTCTTCTTCTTGGCTTCCCGCTGTCCTGCATGGGCCTATTTCTCTTGCCGAGGTGCCCAGCTGGGAATCACCTTTGACCCTTTCCTCATCTCTCCCCCCCCATCCCAGAATACATGGGGAAATCTCAGGGCTTGCTTTACACAATCTTGCTCCTCCCCAGTCGAGCAACCCTTTCCTAGTTCAGGACTTGTTCACTTGAATTCATCTGGCATAAATGGAACGGGCACTGGGCTGGGCAGCAGGGAAACAAGGCCCCCGATCAGCTCCCAGCTCCCTAATGTCACTCTGCTGCAACATCAGCAGGAGCCCTCTCATCCCATCGCCCCCATCCCGTTTCCATTCTCTCCTCTGCCCAGTTTAGCTCAAGAAGACTCAAGTCCACCATTTGCTCTGGGCTCCTAGATAAAAGGCAGCTTCTCCATCGACTGCCCCAATCTAGTCCCCAGTGGTCTTGCCAGGCTTCCTTCCCGTGAGCCTTCCGTTTCTCCCCTTCCCCTCCAAATTGAAGTCCTCTCACCTGAAAAGGTGTCTATGGGAAAGAGCCATGGTCAGTCTGGATTGAACTGGAGGCGACGAGGGAGGTCCAACCATTCACATTTTCACGTCCGTGAACATCTCAAAGCTCACACCTCGACACAATTTTACGAAGCGCTTGCGGCGTGGGCCTTCCTCCACTTGAGTCCCGAAACTCATTCCCACACTTTACAGTTAAAACAAAGTGGCGGTGGCCATGTCACCTGCCTTGGCTCACTTAAGTATCTGCAGCAAGATCTGCAGAAGAAGGGAACAGGAGGCAGGAGAGGAACGGAGATAGGGAACAGCCAGTTGGCCAGTGTGCCCGACAGGTAGCGCGTATGAAGATGAATGAGAGGCTGGAGGGAACCAGATGACAGAAACCTTTTGATGGATGGCAGCCTGGTGAGACTGGTACCGTAGCGGCCACAGGGAGCCACTGAAGATCTTTGAGTAGCCATGGAGAGACTCCAGCAAAGAGATCAATGAGGAGGACCTTACTGGGGACAGCTTGTCTCCTTGACGTGCCATGTGCCAGGCCTTGGGCTCACTACTGGAAACGGAAAGGTTCAGTGAACGACGACTGATTTCGGCGAGTTCCTACACCCTAGTAAGCCTCCCGCTCCCCACCCTGAGAGATGGCCACCTCTTGCTCCAGAGATTTTAGAGGTGGACTTTTTTGGGAGTCGCCTTTGGTCTTTCAGGACTCTGGGTAACCCCTTGAACCAGAGCATACCCATAATGCCCATGGGGTTTTCTTGGCAAAGATGTGGAAGTGGTTTGCCATTTCCTTCTCCAGTGGATTAAGGTGAACAGGGTTAGGTGACAAAGCTAAATAAAAGTGGCCATCATCATCATCGTGGGAAGGAGAGCCAGAGGTGACCCAGGAACCAGGATGGGTCATTCAGGGCCAGGATGGGTCTGGCCAACCACTGACCAGAGGTTTGGGTACTATTGTCATTTTTATTATATTCACTATATATATTCTATATTATAATGTATATTATATAATATAATATTTATAATATATGTGTTATATGTTATACTAGGTTGTTATATATTATGTTATAATATGTTATGTGTGTGATAATATATATATTATATATCCTCTGCTTCCTCTCTCATATTATGAGGGAGAAAGCAGAGGATCTCGCAGGGCTGGGAAGGTCATAGGACACAGCGAAGGCTGAAAGAGAGGGGCAGCACGGTAAGTCAGTTGCAGAAGAAATACAGAGGGGCTGCCTCCATATTGCCCTTCTTGGGGCTGCAGAGGGCAAGGGAGATGCCCAGGTTCCCTAAATCTTCTCCCTCTGCCCCCCTGTGGACAGAGGGACAACAGGGGGCTCGCAGAATAGAGGCCAGAGTTCCCAAAGCCCGAGATGACCCCTAGGGGATGGAAGCCACCAACAAAGTAGGGACCACAACATGGCTCTCTTCAACAATGAGATGATTCAGACCAGTTCCAACTGTTCAGGGATGAAGAAAGCCATCTACATCCAGGGAAAGGCTTGTGGGAACTGAGTGCGGCCCACAACACAGCATTTTCACGCCCTCTATTGAGGTTTGCTTGCATTATGTTTTCCTTCTCAGGTTTTTTTTCCTCATAGATCCTATTTTTCTTGTGCAGCAAGATAACTGTGTAAATATGCATATATACATAAATATATATATATATAGGATTTATCATATACTTTAATATATTTAACATGTATTGGGCGACCTGCCATCTAGGGGATGGGGCGGGGAGAAGGAGGGGAAAATTTGGAACAAAGTTTTACAAGGGTCAAAAGGTCAAAAAATTACCCATGCATATGTTTTGAAAAAAAAAAAAAAAAAAGTAGGGACCACAGTGAGAGCTCTGAACAAAGCCGACTTCCAACCCTGGCAGGAGAGGTAAATGAAGAATCGATAGTCATGTATGGCACAAGGACGAACAGAGACCGGGCTTTGGAGGATGGCCCAGTGTACACCCTGAACCCACGCTCCAGCCTTCCATTCTAAGAAGGCTGGGTTGTGCAGGTAGAGCATCCAAGAACGGCACATCGGGAACGGACTCCCTCCTCTCTGTATGGTCCTGGAGGGAATGACACAATCCAGCCGGCTTAAAAGAAAGCTCGGAGCCCAGCCACGGCAAGAGGTCCCAAACAAATTGGAAGCCAGTGCTCATTTTCACAAAGTCTACATTCGTACGTCTTTGTTTTCCCTTTGAAATATTCAAAATCTGCTTTAAAAAAATCACTTCTGCGATGACTTCAATATTCCTTAGAATGGAATTACTTTCTTCACATTTGAATAATCTTTCCCCCTCATTTACCGATTCTTTTTCTGGATAATTCTGGGCAAATATTGTTTTCCTTCTGGGTAATCAATATCCCCCCTGCCCCAGCTGTTGCCCGATCTAACCCGCTGCCGAAATGGTTCTCTAATGAAGTCCTTGAGCACGCTATCGACCTGTTTATTTTTCTTTACTTTTAATTATCAGGAATTGGGCCCGAGCCTTTGGCTCCTGCTCCTTCCTCCATATTGAGTTGGAATCTCATTCAGTGAGGAGCTACTGCTGCTTTCGGAGGCACTCCTACAGTCTCCGGTTATATATGAGGACCCATCTTTGCTGAACCCTGACCTCCTACCATCCAAAAGCCCCACTACCCCCCCTACCCAGAATGCTCTAGCCTCTCTCCTCCATCTCTTCATGCCCATGAGTCAATCAGCACTGGGCTCAAATCCCATCTGCTGCAGGAAACTCTTCCCTATCCCAATGACTTCCTACCCCCCCCCTCCAAAACTCTACTCTGGCTACCTGGTAAATTGACATCATTATTAGTACAGCAAGGCCCCCCCACTAGAGGTAGGGCTTCTTTCACCCCACATTAAGCATGTGTCCGATGCGTCACCGTGGAGATCATCGGTCCATTTCAGTCAATGACTGGAACAAGGGTAGAGGGGAGAGATGGGGATGGGGGAAGAGACAGGGGTGGGGAGAATAAGCAAGAGAGCAAAAATAGGGTGAGGGTGAGCCTCCCTTATTCTAGTCATCTTTTAATTTGTTTTCCTACCAACAGCTCTGCCAGCTAGTCTCCTAAGGCGTCAGTGCCATTTGGTGAGCGGCTTTTCCCTTCAGTCCTTTGCTCTTACAAACTTTCTTTATCAAGTTGCAAAGTTTGCTTTGAGAAATGAGAGCGATAAGAAATAAAGTTGGCGATCCCCCGAATAGCTTCGATTCACAAGACACTGGTCAACGACTACAGGAATCCAGTCTCATAAATTCAAAGGGCCCCGCTTCTGGGATCAAAACTCCCTATTGGACAGAACCTGCTGGGAAAACTGGAAACTAGTATGGCAAAAACCAGGCGTTGACCCACACCGAACATCCTATATCAAGATAACATTGAAATGAAACGAAAAAGCATGATTTAGACATAGAGTGCTATAATAAGCAAATTAAAAGAACAAAGATAGTCTAGCTCTCAGATCCGTGGAGAAGAAAAATTTGCAGCCAAAGAACTAAAGTACATTACGCAACGCAAAGTGGATAATTGAATATATGAAGTTAAAAAGGTTCTGTAAAAAACAACACAAAAAACACTAATACAGACAAGATTAAAAGGGAAGCAATAAACTGGGAAAACATTTTTACATTCAAGGATTTGGATCAAAGCCTCATTTCTCCAATTGATAAATTGTCAAAGGAAACAGATTTTCAGAAGAAGACATTGAAACTATTTGTAGTCATATGAAAAGGTGCTTCAAATCGCTAGTGATCAGAGAAATGCAAATTAAGGCAGCTATGAAGTCCCACTACACGCCTCTCAGATTGGCCAAGATGACAGGAAAAGACAAGGACAAATATTGTAGAGGAGATGTGGGAAAACTGGGACACTGATACATTGTTGGTGGAACTGTGAATGGATCCAACCATTCTGGAGAGCGACTCAGAACTATGCCCAAAGGGCTAACAAAATGTGCATGCCCTTTGATCCCGCAGTCTCACTATTGGGCCTATATCCCAAAGAGATCTTAAAGGAGGGAAAGGGCCCCACATGTTCAAAAATGTTTGTGGCAGCCCTTTTTGTAGTGGCTAAAAACTGGAAACTGAGTGGATGCCCATCCATTGGAGAATGGCTGACTAAATGATGGTATATGAATGTCATGGAATCTTAGTGTTCTGCAAGAAATGATCAGCAGGCTGATCTAGAGAGGCCTGGAGAGACTCCCATGATGGTTTCTTAATTGCGAATGGTGATAAGGGAAAGAACCTACAACTTGATCTCAAAAGCAAATGTAAAAAAATTGTTTTCAATGTTTTCAGGGAAAAATATTAAATGCAAAAAATAAATTGAGACTTACATGAACTGATGGTAAGTGAAGCAAGTAGAACCAAGAGAACATTGTACACAGTAACAACATTATACAATGGTCAATTCTGATGGAAATAGATCTTTTCAACAAAGGTGATTCAGGCCGGTTCCAATTGTTCAGTGACAAAGAGAGCCGTCTACACCCAGAGAGAGGCCTGTGGGAACCGAGTGTGGACCACAACAGAGCATTTTCACTCTCTGTCGTTGCTTACTTGCATTTTATTTTCTTCATCATTTTCTTTTCTGGTTTGATTTGATTTTTTCTTGTACAGCGAGATAATTGTATAAATACGTATGCATCTATTGGATTTAACATATATATTTTCAACACGTTCAATATATATTGGATGACTTGCCATCTGGGGGTGGGGAGGAAGGGGGGAAATTGGAACACAAGGTTTTGCAAGATTCAGTGTTAAAAATTTATCCAGGCACATGTTTTGAGAAGATTCAACCAAAAGACCCCAGGCCCTGAAGTGAAGTGTAAACACTTCCAGGCTAGCTTCTCTGTAACACAAAGCTGGAGGCCTCAACCACAGGCACTTTCACCTCCCAGACAGTGTGGGGAGTCGGGTCTGAACCCCAGAAGACCGAGGGGACCTCTGCTGATAGATGCCAGGTAGCAAGGCCAGAAGCAGCGAGGCAAGAAAGCTGCTGGCTTCTGGCACTTACAGGAGGGTGACGCTCCTGCCGTCCTCACCCAGATAGAGAACTATGGAGACTGAACGTGGTTCCAAGCATACTATTTTCACATTTGTTTGTCTGCCTTTTTTTCTTGTGGATTTTCCCTTTTGTTCTAAAGTGAAATTACAGGAGACCAAGAAATAACAAAACTACAACAACAATCTTGACACAATAATTGAGGAAAATTCTGCTGAAGTGATAGAACGAGAAAGTAGAAACAGAAAAAAAAAAATCCACCAATCACCACCTGTAAGAGATCCTACAAGGAAAACAAAGAGAAACACCATTGCTAAGTTTCAAAACTCCCAGATCAAAGAGAAAATTTTACAGACTACAAATGGAACAAAACCAATTCAAATAAATATTATATCCAGCAAAATTAAGTATAATACTGAATGAAAAATGGATATTCAATGAGCGCTAGAGGAAAAGTCACAGAAGAAATAATTGGAAAGCTCAGAATAAGAGTGACAACCTAATCATATTTCAAGGAAGAGCCCTCCTGCCCTTTCTGGTGTCGGGCCCTACCCCCCCTTCCCCACCTTGGCTTGCTGACCCCTGAAGTCAGGTGCCCAAGAAGCTTTGGCTTGGTTCCTAAATGAATTTACAACACAGTTTGAGCTTGGAAAAATACCAGTTCCAGCAGCATTTTTCAGACCCTGCAAGAGGGCACGATGTCCACCTTGCAATAAAGTCTCATGCCAGAAAAAGGAACAAGCGGGGGTACATCTTTTTCATTTCACTTCCCAGAATTTATGACCAAAGAACAACTAGAGAACATTATGAAAAGCCAAATGGACATCTTTGATTACATCAAACTAAAAAGTTTTTGCGCAAACAAAACCAACAGAAACAAGGTTAAAAGGGAAGTACAAAGCTGGGAAAAATCTTCACAGTGTTTGATAAAGGTCTCGTTTCTAAAATATATAAGAACTATAAGGGGCAGCTAGGTGGTGCAGTGGATAGAGCACCAGCCCTGAAGTCAGGAGGACCTGAGTTCAAATCTGGTTTCAGACACTTAACATGCCCTAGCTGTGTGACCCTGGGCAAGTCACTTAACCCCAATTGCCTCAGCAAAAAACAAAAACAAAAAAAAGAACTAAAATTTATAGGAATACAAATCATTCTCCAATTGATAAATGGTCAAAAGACATGAACAATTCAGATGATGAAATTAAAGCCATCTACGGTCATATGAAAAAAATGCTCTAAATCACTATTGATTAGAGAAATGCAAATTAAGACAACTCTGGGGTACCACTACACACCTCTCGGATTGGCTAAGATGACGCGAAAAGATAACGAATATTGGAGGGGATGTGGGAAAACCGGGACACTATTGCATTGTCGGTGGAATTGTGAACCGATCGAACCATTCTGGAGAGCAAGCTGGAACTCTGCCCAAAGGGCTATCAAACTGTGCATACCCTTTGACCCAGCAGTGCCGATACTGGGTCTGTATCCCAAGGTAATCATAAAGGAGGGGAAAGGGACCCACATGGGCAAAAATGTTTGCAGCAGCTCTTTTTGTGGCAGCAAACAATTGGAAAATGAGTGGATGCTCATCAATTGGGGATTGGCTGAATCAGTTGTAGTATAAGATAATGGAATATTGTTGTATTAAAAAAAATGAACAAGCTCATTTCAGAAAGGACTGATGCTGAGTGAAACAAGCAGAAGCAGGAATACACTGTACACAGTAACAGCAAGCTATCATGAACTAGGAAAGACCCAGTTCCTCTCAGTGGCTCCAAGGCAATCCCGATAGACTTTGGACAGAAAACGCCATCTGCATCCAGAAAAAGAACTAAGGAAACTGAATGGAAATCAACACATGCTACGTTCGCTTTTTTCGGTTTTTTTCCTCTTCCCATGGTTTTCTCCTATTGCTCTGATTTCTCTCCCACCATGATTCATAAAGCAATGTGTGTTAAAAAAACAACTAATTTGTCCCAAGGGTGGGACAGGGAAACTTCCAAAAACTAACCTGTCAATAATCCCATCATCCCAAGCTTCCCGCTGAAAAGATCCTAGGTGAGGGGATGGATGGAGAGCATTGATGTCCAACTCACTCATCTGACAGATGGAGAAACTGAACCTCAAACATGAAGCTGTCCGAAGGTTATCCGGGTAGCAAATGGAAGAGTTCGGATACCCCGACAACTCTTCCGCCTATGGAAACCTCGTTCACAGAATATTCAATCCAGAGTCCCACTGGAGATCCACCAGTCCAATCCATGCTACCAAAGGTCTAAAGAGGGGTTACTGTCAACAGAATCAGGGCTCCTGACTCCTCAGAATTTTAACATCACCAGGATGGGGTCCTGCCACTCCCTGAGCACATAATAGGGCTACTATTGCATACACTGAGTCGAGCCTAGGGAAGACCCTGAAAGAAATCTGATAATTCTCCCTTTGACTCCTTTGCTCCCCACCTCCACTTCACCCCAGAAACTGGTCAGCCAGTTTGCCCCCCTCAACAAAGCAAGCCTTGGGACACAGGAGCCATGTCCCCAAAATCCAAGCTTCCCCTGAAATTTTTACCTTAGAGAAGGTGCCTCCTGCTCGGCGGTTGGCGTTCCTCAAGAAACTGCCTCCCTCTTTGCCCATGCCGTGTTACCTCTGGGTTACATACTCTCTGTGATTGTGCTGAAGCCCTGATCGCAGCAGTTTATTGGAACCAGCTTTAGCTAGTTAGTGAAGATTGAGTAGAGACAGATCCTCCCCCCATCTCCTATGTGAGAGGTTACACAAGCATCCCATAGCTACATTTGCCCCCCCCCTTTCCTGATAAGTTCTTATTTACAGAGTGCTTAGCAAGGGACCTTCCCCACACTATGTGTCCCTCACTCTGAACAGTGTGATAGTCAGTGTGGGAGCCAATGTAGATTCTAGACAAACTGAGAATCTCACTCTTTTTCTGCTCTGGGAAAACTCAAGGATTTCCCTTGGGAGAAAGTGGCTGCCTCCTGGGACTTTCAGCTAAGCTAATCATCATGATTTGGAATCTTTGTTGATCAAGCTTTGGGTGTATTTTCTAGATCTGTTCTTGCAACATTAATTGCAGGCTTATATTATGAAACCCGGGGCTACCAACATAGTTAGGAAAATAACCTGCCATTCAGATTTTATTAGATTAGAGAATCAGACTCTTTAAAGAGTCGTGGGAGGGGAAGGGAGGGAGAAAAAAATTGGAACACAAGGTTTTGCCAGGGTGAATGTTGAAAACTGTGCATGGATTTTGAAAAAAAAAAAGCTAAAAAAAGAAAAAAGAAAGAAATGTCATTTCATTGGGATTTTAATAAGGGTCTCGAAATCCTTCTTTGTTGCTTCATCTGAGACGATGTTTTAGACTATTTGCAGGTTGTTTTAGCTCTGCTGGGCTAAGTACTCTAATGCTTAAATCCTAATGCTATAAGAGTCACGGGTATAAAAAATATACTTCACATCTAACTAGAAGAAGAGAGTTTGTAAATCGGATCACATTGCAAATCCCCTTCTGTCAAGGAAGCGAGTTCCACGTTGAGCTGTATTAACTCCAAGTGACAGGATGAATGCTTTCCAGTGTCAGGAGACTGGAAAATATATTTAATTAAATTAATGTCATCTGATGAAAAAAAAGAATCGGGGAGCAAAGTGGGAATAGAACCCACTGATCACTTCATGAACAAAATGGAAAACTCCCATAGCCAGAGATCAAAGCAAAAATACTGCAAGCAACAGGAGAAAGAAAGAACTAGAAGTACTGAGGAGCCATCTCAGAGTTAGGATCACACAGGATTTAGCAGCCACTTCTCTAAAGTGGCAAAAAAAAAAACTAGGAATAGGATATTCCAGAAGACAAAAGAATAATTTCTCTAGTAAAACTGGATAGAATGCTACAGGTGGGGGGTAAGGGGAGGAAAGGAAGGTGACCTTTAGTGAAATAGAGTACTTCCAAGCTTTCCTAATTAAAAGGCCAGAACTGTGGAGAAACTGGCATTCAAAGGCAAGAGTGAAGGGAAAGAAAAAGGTCAACATCCATGAACGAGAATAAAGGTTAAGGAGAACTGCTCGTGTTCAAATAGGGCGAAAGGATATACGTGTCCTCTCTGAACCATCATCCGGGGTGATAGAAGGAGTCCAAGTAGACAAGACCTAGGAGGACTTCTGTTATGTCTTGAAGAACTTAAGAATGGGAAAAGAAGAGAAGGTTAATACCCTGGGGGATGGGAAGGCAGGGGAAGGGAAAGGGGAACTGATCTCCCAAAATGAGGGGACACAAGTAGACCTTTATATGAACAAGAAAGAGGGAATGGAAGGAGCAGCCGATGCTTCAACCTCATTCTCATCTCAACTAGCCAGAGGAGGAGAAATGTACACACAGAGTTAACTCCAGAAAGACATTTCACTCAACTGGGTAACGGGAGGACAAGGGGAGAAGTGGGAGGGAGAAATAGAGGAAGGGCAGATGAAGGGAGAGGTGAGTTTTATTGTCTGCAAAATGCATCTCTAATATAGACAGATATTGTTAGGTCTTTTAGAGCCAAGAATGGGGATCTGAGACCACCTGGGGAATGGCTCTCTAAATGTGATGTAACAGATGAAGAAGGAGAGGATTTCAGGAAAAACTGACAAGACTTGTATGAACCGATGCAGAGAGAAGCGAGAAGAACCGGGAGGTCAATACCATTGTAGAAAGAATAAGAACTCTGAGCCGGGTGATGGCCAGAGGACCAATGGGGAAACATCCTTCCCGTATCCGAAGGACACAGAATACAAGATGAAACATAGATTTGGTACACGGCCCATGGGATATTTGTTTCGATTGACCATTCATGTTCTTTCCTTTCATTCTGAGTTGGGCAGAGGAGGTGTTGGGGTAGAAGAGAGACAAAAAAGATTTTTGCTGGCTTAATAAATATTTCTATGCCCATATATTAATAGATTGAATATATATATATATATGTATATATTGCTTTTTGCTGAGGCAATTGGTGTTAAGTGACTTGCCCAGGGTCACACAACTAGGGAATGAGTCTGAGATCAGATTTGAACTCAGCTCCTCCTGACTTCAGGGCTGGTGCTCTATCCACTGCCCCACCTAGCTGCCCCGAAAATAGATATTTAAAAAGAGAAAATGAGAGTGAAGAGATCCTACAGAGGCTACTAGAAGCGGGAGCTGCCTTCTGCCAAATCATCAGCATCCCAGGAGCAGCAGCCGCTCATAAGCAGAGCAGGGAGAGACAGCAGAAGAGAGGAGCCTTGGCTGAAGAAGAGGCTAAAATGTGTTAGGGCCGAGACAAATGCAGGAGGCGGTGTAGCATGGTGGATAGATGGCTGGATGGAAGGAAGAATGGTAGATTATGGATAAATGGATAGGT
>JAJPUD010015688.1:0-36537 GCA_023553655.1 Myrmecobius fasciatus | reverse complement strand
TATTACATGATGATCAATTCTGATGGACATGGCTCTCTGCAACAAAGAATTGTCTCAAACCAGTTCCAATTGTTCACTGAAGAAAACCATATACACCCAGAGAGAGGGAAATGAAATATGGTCCACAACGTAACATTTTCATGATCTCTATTGACATTTGCTTGCATTGTGTTGCCTTTCTCTGATTCTTTTTTTTTTCTTGTAGATAGGATGTTTCTTGCATAACTTCTCAAGCATTTCAACATTATTAACATGTAGTGGACTTCCTGCCATCTAGGGGAGGGGAGGGGACCAGGGATAAAATATGTAATGGAAAGCTTTGTAAAGATCATTGTTGGGGAACTACCCATACATATGTTATACAAATAAAAAGCTTTAATAAAAAAAATTAGAATTGGGAAAAAAAATTTTAATCTGGGAGAACTATCTGGTTTCTCGGTCATCACACTGAGTTTTAAGTATAACTCATGGTAAAGAGAAAACTTTGTGTGAATTGGAGACCAACCAAAAGATAAAGAGAATTTGATTAGAAAACCTAATTGGATACTTGATTGTTGAAATGGAAATCAATTCAGAAATAATTTTTGAATTGATGTGTTTTGAACTTAGAAATTTTGCTATAATTTGCTATAATGAGACTCATACCCACTTTTATAATAGATTATTGATTTTTGAATTCTAGTTTACTTCTTGCTCCCAAAAAGAAAAATGTATTTAAGAAAACGATTTGAAATTTACATGGAATTTATTAGGATAATTGCTGTATGTTACTTTTCTGAATAATATGCTAGAACTTAATTGCTATTTGAATAGACCAAGTTTTTGTAAGCCACTGAAAAGTTTTTATCTTTGCTAAAAACATCGTAAAGTATTTTTGCTGTTTCCATTTCTTAGTGAATAACAAATTTGTAACTAGTTAGATTCTAAGTAAAAGTCTTTAATAAAGTCATTGGTTTTGTAGGAATTCAGTAAAGATTACAGAATAATGTTTAGTCATTTTTCAGTTGTGTCTGAATTTTCCTGACCTCATTTGGGGTTTTCTTGGCAAAGCTACTGGAATGGCTTGCCATTTCTCTTTCCAGCTCATTTTACAGATGAGGAAATTGAGGCAAACAGGATTAAGTGACTTCCCCAGGGTTATCCAACTAGAAAGTATCTGAGACCAGATTTGAACTCAGAAAGATGAGTTTTTCTGATTCCAGGGCTGCTACTCTATCCACTGTGCCTAGTGTGAAATGCTATTTGAATAAATAAGAAAGTCATGGGATTTCATACCACAGGAGAGATGTATACACAAGAAAACACTGAAAGAAAGATTTGAAGAATGTTATGGCTTTAAGTGGGAAAATTGTGTGACCATTTGGGAAATAAATCCAGGTATAACTGAATTTATTCCCTTCTCATTTGAAGTGAAATATGTCTCCTCTAATAAGATGCTTTTTCATGTCAGAATTTATTGTACCATTTGGTATTAAGGCAAAATGTTTTAAAAAAATATATGGATTTAGAAATTTGTTAATTGTGTGATCCTAAAACAAGTTCCCTCAGTTTACTAATCTGTAATATGAATTAAGAAAATAGCTCATATTGATTTGATAGTTCATTGTATTAGGACTATTAATAAAATGGTAAATTCTTTTTACACCAGTATTCTTTTTGGTTATATATAAACATAAATTGCTATATACTTTGGGTTGTAGTTTTAATTGTTATAAATTCAATTGCTAAACAAATGCTGTTATACATTTTTAAATGTTCATTTAGAAGTACAATAGGTATTTGTAATGTTTTTATTTAATTTTGGTTGAGAACTAGAAAATACAAAAGGAAAAGATTCTGAAGCTTTGACTTGTTAGTTTGTTATTAGTAAGGTTAGATAAACATCTAGTAGAGTTTATAGTAGAGAAGTAGAATAAGATGCAGAAAAGGATGTTGTGTAACTTTTGGAAAGATAGTCACTTTTTACTTGCAAGCTGATTTGTTTTAACTATGTGAGAGTCATTTATGTCCAGCCCCAAGAACACTTAGTAAAACTTGCTGTTTAAGGTGAAATTTAGGGGATTATAATTAATGTTCCACTGAGTTTGATTCCAGGTACAATCATCAAGAAATGCTACGGAGCCAACGATCTGTAACACCAGAAGCCCTACAGGGAGGACAGCTGGGAACTTTTGGTAGGGTTATGTCTAATGAGAAATCTGGGAGAGCCACTTTTGGTAGGGGCTCAGGTAGGACTATTCTAATTCAGTTTCCCCAGAATAATATTTCCTCTCTAATGGAAAAATTTCCCACCTAGCTTATTCTAATCCTGACTAAGACACTGTCAATGCCATTGGCTACTTATATTATTCTTGCCTGGAATCAACATCAACTAGGGAAGTTTTTTATTTTCCCTACTGGCTATGTTCTTTTCTTTTATGACAAATTTCTATAATCATGGTGAATAATCAATAGGAACTATGAACACAATGTTGAATCTTTATGGATTAAGATGGGAACATGAGCAGTGTAAAAGTAAATAACTAGTCTATATAAATGTTTTTTAAAGGGATACAAAGACCTTAAAGATGTTCTAAAAACAAATTTTAAAAACTGGGTTAGAATTTTCTGATTTCTCAGTTGTTATCTGGATTTCCTGAATATATCAACGTAACAATTTGCTAATTTACATCACAAGGCAACTATAGGTAATAAACTGAAGTTCCTTTTCTGGAACTTAAATCTGAGATGAAGAATGAAATTCATAAAAACCAGAAGTTAAATGATAGGAGAGTTAGTGTCAATTTTAAAAGTGCTTTTAAACCTTATCTAACATCAGAGAGTATGGAAAAAATGTAAATTTTGTGATGTAGAAGTTCCTAATTTGATGCTCTCATTAGTGCTATAAGGCTTGAGGAAGTTGTTACCAAATGACCTAGTTATTGGCAAAGCATATTTAAAATGAGATCTATTTTGCAAGAAATTTTAACAGAAAGGCTATCTTCACAAGTGACCTTAACAAGAAAAGCAGATCTGCTAGAATAAGTAGCTCTCATAACTCACCTATTCTAGAATGCTTAGGAGGGGTGATTTTCTGAGATCAGATGATTGCAGTAGAAATTATCTCAGAAACCAAAGAACTGCAGGAGACTTCTGAGCCCTAAGTTGTAAGAGCTTGAAAAAATGAACAGTAGAAATGGGTTACTCTTCCCTTTTACTTCCTCTCCATGGATCATTGTTTTTTGTAAGGCCTGCTTCCCTAATAGGGATTGCCCCCAATAACTCTTGTCAATGCATTGTTCAATCTCTTTTTCTCTTCCCCAATACCATCATGGTAAGTCTCATAGTTAAAAAACCTTGATAAAGTGCTTAATACCTTATGGTCTTGTATACCCTGATTCTCTCCTGCATGTTTGTGGACCTCGTTTTAATTGGCTTCCTTTTCATTTTGGGGATGTTGTTTGCCCTGTCTCACAGAGCTCTCCTGAGGCTACCTTGCTCCTTTGGCCGGGAAGGTAGGATTAAGTGTTGCCTACGTGTCCCTTTTCATATTGGGATGTTATTACTGATACTGTCATGGTCCATTAGTTCATAGAACTTTCTGATGCTTCTCTTGGTGAGCAATGGAAATTATCTTGACCAAGCTGGGAGAATGTTGAATACAATTGATGCTGTGTGTTGTATAAAAAGTTGAGGGACATAGTTTCAGGGTAGTTAATAATTTTATAAATTATGACTAACCAATAATAAAAGAGTCATTTGGCTTTCTCTTATAAACCAAAGATAAATCATAGAGGTTGCTTATGTTTATAGTGTACCTTTGGAAGAATGGGTGTTCCCAACAGATGGAAATGAACTCTGCTTGGTTAACAATGAGAGAATAAACATTATGAGATGAACATATTCTAATGAGGAGCTGAGGGGCCCTGATTTTGATTATATCACTTTCTCATCTCTACCCAGACCACCCCCCCACCTCGGGTATACTAGATATAGAGATCTACCCCAAACTCAAGTGGGCTGGAATTGACAGAAATTAGATTCTCTTTATAAAGTTTCTAGTGGTAAGAATTCCACCTAAATAAGATGATCTAGGTGGGGTAAATTTTTTGATCAAAATCAAGATCAAAAATCTCCTTGAGAGATTAGACTTTGAATGAGGAAATAGAAAAGGAAAAAAAAATCTGGATTTGCATTCCCCTCCATATTAATTGGTCCTTAATAGGAGACAAATAATCATTGCCCAACCCCAGTGCAATGAATTGCCTAAAAGCAACTGAAAGCATTTATAAGAGGACTATCAAAATGGCTAAAAAAAAAAAAAAAGAAAAGAAAGAAAGAAAAAGAAGGGGTTACTTGACTTTGATCCCAACTGACACAGTGACTGAAGAGATCCAAACTGGTTTTCTCCTTATTAAAATGTATCTAATCCTGCTCCTTCCTACACTTCTTGGGCACTCTTGAATCGGTCTGTGTGGTGACCCTGAATTAAAATTCCCTTGCTTCAATTAAAGATTCAAAATTCTGCTACTTTGGCAGTCTTTTTGATTTCAGGTTGACACACAATCCTATAATGATAAGTTTTTTTAGCCCTTACATGATCCTAGATACTATTTTAAAAATTCAAATAAGATTTTGATATCATTTCTTTACATTGCCAAAAATTTTCCCAGTATTTTTCTTTCCTTTCCAGAAAGCCATGCCATTTACAAACAATATATTTTTAAAGACAAAAAAAGAAAAAAAAATCAGTATAACACTTCAAAAAAAAGTCTAAAAATATTTGTATGTACTACACTTCTAGATGTCTAACCTCTCCAAAGGGATATAGTGGGAATACTGCTCTCCTTTGGACAAAATAGAGCAGAAATGTTACCTTATTTTGGACACTATGTTTATTTTAGTCTCTGATTATATTAGCTTTTTTGCTGCCATGTTGTCTTTTAGACTAATTTTGAGCTTGCAGGGCTCTAAAGCACCTAGGACTTTTTCATCCTATGTGGCCAAACTTCCCTTATCTGATGCTTATAAAGTTGTTTTTGTAGACCATGTAGTATCATTTTATCAAGCCTATGCAGATCCTAATTCTAATGTAGACATTCTTTGTAACCTGATATGCATGTCATCTATGCTGACATCTAAATTATAGATAAAAATGGTAAATTAAACACTTATGGTATAAAACTTTTCCAAACATTTTTACATATTTTATGATATCTTGAAAAATTACTTCCCAGGCTGATAGCTAGTCAGTCCACTCTGACAGTGGGATAGAAACTTTTACAAGGAAAAACAGGAATTGATACCTACAAACTTCAAGTCCATCAATATTCCTCTAATCCTCCATTTAAGCAATAAATACTTAAGTTAGCATGTGCAGAGCATTAAAGCAGTTGGATACAAAGAAGCATATCACATAGTCCCTGCCCTTAAGAAATTTATAATCCAATTATAGGGAAATAACATAATAAATAAAAAATTAAATCATGAAAATGCAATGAAGCAAGTGTAAGTCACATAAATGGCAGACACAGTGATTTTAGAGGGAGAAGACAAATGGTCATTTAAGAGTAGAGGACTAAAAGGATGAGGTAAAATATCTAGACTTCAGGGGTGGCAATCTGTGCCAGGGGAGATTGTACCCTCACCAATTTCAAATGTTATAATTATTTGTTGCAAATGCTCATATGACACACACTGAAATACTGGATGATCAAGTGTCCTCCGAAATGATGTTTCATGTTGTCTTTGGATGCTGAATACAAGCAGTTGCACCTATGCTTCTCCAGGACAAACCTATGAGCTATCCTGCCATTAGCTGCAACTTCCATCTTGTGATTTTGAAAGTGTCTGTATGTGTCAAAGACAATAAACAAGGTCTCCAGTAACATATGTTGATCTTTGGATCAGCATTTCCCACTTAATGTACCAACAACTAAACAAAGTTCATAAAAAGTGTAAAAATCAGGTGACTTTTAGTATGCTCTGGCCCTTTTGCACACTACTAAAGTGGGAGGAAGTGAGGAATAATCTGAATTTTTTTATTTCTTGAGTTGCCATGGCCAAAGAATTCATCAACAAGTGGTAATTTAATACATCCATAAAAGTTTTTGATGAACTTACTATGTGTCACTCATTGTGTTAAATGCTAGGGATACAAAGAAAGTAAAAAAGATAGACTTAATGGATCTGTGTTACAATAGAGAAGTCTTGAATAGTTAAGACTGGCCATTGATCAGACTCAATCTGTTACTAGTACTGTGTTAGAACTCTTTTCAGCATAGTCAAAACAAAAACAAAAAACCCAAAAACTATCAGTTTTCACTATAGTATTCACTGTTTTCATTGCCATCAAAAGTAGGGTCATTTTCATATCATAGCCACCAAAGGAAGAGTCTGTGAAGGATAAATATCAATTAATGCTCTTAGGTACTTCATCATTGGCAAGAATACATTAGTACTTCTTCTCACACCTCATTGGTATTCTTTGTCCCTAGGACTCCAATAATAGGAGGCCAGAGGGAAGAGCTACTCCCCAAACCTACATTTAAGAGGACCCCCTGTCGACCATTTCTTCATTAAACCGGGTTTCTTTCCTTTGGGTTTCTTGATGATCTATCCCAAAAACCCTGCTTGGTTTTTCTGTGCTTTTTTTCTCCATTGGATTATTTGTCCTTCCAGGCAGATTTTCATTTTCATATTTATGTGTCCAGTGCTTAGCACAGTGCCTGGAACATAGCTGGTGCCTAATTAATATTTATTGACTGATGGAAAAAAACAAAACTTTCAAGCAAATATAAGAATTGTAATCATAAATGTAATTTTAAGTATTTTTTCTTATTCTAAAGCAATTTAAAATTGTATTTATAAAATGTGGCACGCACATGGGCTAAATAACATCTTTTAAAGATTACCATTAACTCACATAATATTTGTGTAGGATTAGGGCTCTGCTTAAAGAAAACTACCTATCAATGTGTTGCTTGGATTATGTATCTTAAAGAAAAATATTTCCTTAAGTATATTAAACATTTTGCTCATAAATCTTTTGGGTCCTCTCTAGGGTGTGAAATACATGAGTGCATTAAATAAATTGGATTTCAGGTGGATATATTGCAGCTATGCACCCCTGCAGAGCAAGATAATTATTTTTTTATTCATAGAAAATGCTCTGAAGGAAACATTAGAGCACTGCATGCAACAGTCACCCGACTGCCATTTTACTAAGTCTTCAGAAGACTAATTAGCCAACATTAAGTAGTTTGTTTAAGGAGAGGCACCACAACTTCTAAGTGTGTTTATTGTATTTCACATAAACAAAAAGGAATTCCCTAATTCGTATCGAAATCTTAATCTCCCATGACATGCTGGAAACTTAATCACTTCTTCCCAGAGAGCTCCAAACTTCACTAAATATTATTCCAGCTTTCACAGCTGGGGCTCAGCACTAGAAGTATTTATCCTTTTAATATCTCCACTACTAACTCATGCTGTCTGGAGCCAATCTCAAACACTCAAACACGAAGGGGGTGGCGCACATGATGGATGTCTCTATGCTTTTGTCTCCTTGTCAACGCACTGAGTCAAGCTCTGATTATAAGAGGTGGAAAGGAAAAAAAGCCATTTTTACAGGCCATTAGGATGCAGGCAGGGAAACGAGAGACAAGGGCAAAAGATGCCCTCACAGCAGGCAGAGCTCAAGATCTTTGTCAGGATCACTTGGAAGAGTGAGGCTGTCACGATCTCCCTTTTCTGCCTCTGCCCCTTAGGTCATTCCCGGGAGAAAGCTGGAGGGCTCTAGCACCTTGCACGCAGGGACCACAGTCTCTGCTCCCGAGGAACCCCCTTTATACCCCCCCCGGACAAAAACAAATGTCACGTCATCGGGGAGAGGGGCTGATCCCGGAACCAGGTGGATTCCAAGATGGGAGAAAAAGATTGGGGAGGGGGGTAAGCAGAGAACACGTACTTAGCTCGCTATCTGCCCAACAGGAGTAACCTTCGCCCTACGGCCGTCAGACGCTTGACAAGTTTATAGAAGGCAGGGGGAGTAGAGAGCGCAGGCGCAGCAAAGCCGGCGGGGGGACGGGGGGGGGGGGGGGGCCAGGATCCCAAGGTTTCAAACACTTTCTGGTGAAACCTGAAGGTAACGGGACGCCCCATCTGACCTGGCCATTGAGGATGGCCGCCCCTATTGCCGAGGGCTGCTATGAAGCCCAAACGAGATGTTTTGGGGGTACTCGGCACCAACTTCTCTACTGGAGCGAAGCGGGGAACGGGTCACTACTGCAACAGGCCGCGAGCAGAGACACAGAGCAGGCCTATATTCTCAAACCATTCATTACACCTTGGGTACATTCTGGACTAGGAACTAAAGGGCTAATAAAGAGCTCGGCAAGTCTGCTCGCCCTCCCGGCCGACACGCGGGGAGGGAAATGGGAGAAGAGGCTTAGGGAGGAGGCGGCCAGGGCTCCGAAGTGCGTGGGGGCGGGACCGGGAAGGCAGACGTCGTCGGCCGGAACCCCCACCTCGGGAGTACGCGGCTTCGCCGGAGCGGCCGCGACGGACTCAGCACACGGAAGTGTTCCTTAGAGAAGACAGGCCTTCCGCCGCCGCCGCTGCTGACGTTCGGCCAGAGGAGGGAGGGTTGGAAAAATGCTTCTGGAGCTGTCCGAGGAGCACCGCGAGCATCTGAGCTTCCTGCCAAAAGTGGACTCCACTGGTCAGTGCGCGCGCTCGCTCGCTTGCGTGAGGAGGAAGGCCAGCGGGGAAGGCACCTCTTCCCACCCTGCTCACGTGCCCACTCATTGCGCGTGCGCGCTCCCTCCCGACTTTTCTCCGCCCTGTGCGCCTGCTTCTTCCCAGGCTTAGTGCGCTTTCAAAAGCCATTTTCTTCCCTCCCCTTCACTCCCGCCTCCTGAAATTCTCTCGCATCCTTTTGCCCCACTTACTCCGGTCACACGCCCACCTTTCTCTAGTTCTCGCGACCACACCCAACCTCACGCGCCCCTCACCCCTTCCTTTCTTTCCTCTGCTCCCGCCCTCCCTTCATTGAGTTTTCCCCCTTTTCTCTCCCCTGGCTTTGCTTGCGCTTGCGTGCTTCAAACCTCAAGCGCCCTCTATTGTTAGTTTCCCAGCCTGACTTTTGTTCCCTGAAGCGCCACGTCCCATCCGCTCCCCTCGGAGCTTCGCGCACCACGCCCATCTTGTTCGCGCTTGCCCGCTCCTGTTCAGTGCCCCACTCTGCACTCCCTCAGTCGCATCTTGTCCCAGACTCGTGCCCCAATTGAGCTTCGTTCTCTTACCCTGGCGCGCCCCTTCAGCCCACCGGAGCCTCGCTCTCATGTCACTTCCCCTTTGTCTTGTTTCCCGCAGTGGTCGCCGAGTTTGGCCGGATCGCTCTGGAATTTCTGAGGAAAGGGGCCAACCCGAAAGTGTACGAAGTAGCTGCCAGTAAGGAGCGTGTGGCACCTGGGGCCCTTCCGGAGGCAGTCTCCCCTTCCTCCTACTTTATAGGGGGGGAAACTGAGGCCTGGTGGTGTGGGAGGCATACAGATCTCGATAATAATCACAGTTTGGGTACCCTGCCTCCAATTGCAACCCGCTCCCTCTTGGAGATAGCCTTGCACACAGTAAGCACTTAATAAGTGCCTGTTAGCCACGCCCATCCCACATTGGAGTCACTCTCCTGTGGGCCTCCGGTCCCTTGGGCGTTTCCTAAGTGTCCAGGCAGGTCTGGCTGGGGAACCTGGGTTGGAGTTTAGCCTTATTTAAAACTGAAGTCGCCAAGGCAGGGAAAGGGGTCCTAGGGTCAAGAAAGCCTTAGAAGGGATTGTCCCAAGCAGTCCCCGGAAAGAGAATGGCAGGTCCGGGCCCTGGTCTGCAGGCATGAACCCTTGCTATGCTTGAGGAGGTGGTGGGAAATGGGCGCTCTCTCTCCCCTCAGGCTAGTGCAGCCGGTGCCGCCTGAGCAATAACATGTTTCTTTCATAACTGGGAGTGGGATCTTTAAGTGAAACCTTGGTTTGGGGTGACCCCTTGGGGCGGCAGCAGCCGGTGACCCTGGGTATACCCTCGTGTGCTGCATGTCTGCACAGTGGGAGAAGGGAAGGGCCCAGGACCCACGCCCCAGCATGTCCCCAGAATACTCCAGGAGGTCTCAGCATCAGGCAGGGCTGATCCAGCTAAAAGGACATCGTGTAGGTGCCATGGCGGGACTGGACTCCCAGGATCAGGGATCAGTAGGTTCTGGCCTGGGAGGCCGCTTAGGTGAGTCCTCCTGATGATAGGCAGCTCCAAGCAAACTGATGCAGGCACTACCCCATTCAGCCAGACTTAGCAAATACTGCCCCTCAGCCCCTGGAGCCCCCTGCAGACCTCAAGACTGGGCACAAGGGTTTCTATATCACCTGAGGTGATGGTGGTTCAAGGGGCCGCTGAAGGGGCTCCCCACTAGAAGGAGGGTTGGGTCTGAGAGATAAGGTGAAAACCACAGGCTTTGGCAGCTAGTGACTTGGGGTTAAGGAAATGCTGAAGGCTGAAATGATTAAGACCCTTTGGCGGAAATAGAGGCAGATGAGAGCTCAGGTTTGGACCTGTTGAGTTCGAGACGGCAGTTGGTGATAGGTCCCTGAGTAACCTGTACCCTGAAGTGCTGACTTATTTCTCCAACACCAGCCAGGAGTTCGCTATCACACTCTCCAGTGCCTGAATCACTCGGCTACTTTGACTTACTGGCTGCTTTGACTTACTGATGTTCTTCTGTTGCTGATAGTATTGAGAAAGTACAGTGAGAAGAAGAAAAAGGGTCTAGGACCAAACTTTGGGGAACTCCCCATTTTTTTTTTTGCTTTTTGTTGAGGCAATTGGGGTTAAGTGACTTGCCCAGGGTCACCCAGCTAGGGAGTGTCTGAGACCAGATTTGAACTCAGGTCCTCCTGACTTCAGGGCTGGTGCTCTAACCACTACGCCACCTAGCTGCCCGTGGGAACTCCCCATTTAAAGGGCATGATGAGCATGATGAGCCAACAGAGACTGAACAGTCACTGAGGTTGAGGCAAACCAGGGAAGAGAGTAGTGTCCCAAAACCCAAAGAGGGGAAATTATCCATTAAAAAAGGGATTGTGGGATTTGCTCATTTAAGACCACTGGTGACTTTGGAGAGTGCAGTTTTAGTTGGATGGTGATGTTGAAAGCCAGATTACAAAGGATTTAGGAATGAGGAAAAAAAAGTGTATTTTGGCAATTTTTTTCAGGGAATTTGGCTGTCGAAAAAGGTGGTGAGATTCGGGATGTTGGTGTGAGGAGATAGGAAAGGTTGAAGATTCTTGAATCTCCTGGAGAAGATGGAATAAAATAACATTTATATTAAATGTCACTTTAAAGTTCTTTACAAGTATTTTACTTTGACAACTTTAGGAGATGGGGGATATTATTCCCATTTTATAGATGGGAAAAATGAAGGCTGAGAGAGATTGTGATTTGCCTAGGGTCACCCAGCTGGAGCAGGGTTAGAATTCATCTTCCTGACTCCAGATATAGCACTTTCTATTGGATCATCTAGTTACCTGAGTACAGTTTTACCTTTGCAAGGATAAGGACCACCTCATTGTCAGAAACTGGGAGAAAGGAGAAAAGTGGAAGATGACACCAAGTTGTTTCGAGATGAAGAGAAGAAGAAATTCATATTAAATCATCTCAGTTTTCTCAGTAAAGTAAGAGACAAGGTCCTTAGCTGAGGAGGAGGAGGAAAGGAAGAAAGTGTGAAGCTTGAGGAGGAGGAAGAAAAAATTTGGAATAGCATCTTTGGAGTGTGAGATAAGGAATCATTTTGGAAGGAGTTAAAGGACTGCCTTGCTTCGGTGAGGGTCCAGTTGAGTTTAGATAATGTGCCCACCCAGCACAGTTGTGAGGCTCTGCAATTTGGTCCAGCAACTTGTGAGCACAGGTTGTTGAGTACAGAGATTAGAGAGGAGACACTGGAAGTGCCCATGGGGCTCCCCCAGGACCAATGTGTGAGGGTGTAAGAGAAGGTCCAGCTAGTAGTGGAGAGGAGAGTACGGATTGAAAAGCCATGTGGAGGAAAAGTTGGAGAGATGGTAGGCCTGGGGTGGGGAGGCCCACTGCAATAGGCCTGGCGAGAAGCCTGATTGAGGGGAGGGGAGAGAATGGGACAGATGCATGTGAGAGGGGCTTGGAGGGGCCTTCCACAAGAGAGAGAGGGAAGCAGAGGAACCCAGAGTGATGAGAAGGAGATTGTGAGAGGAGAAAGTGTGAGGGGGGCTGGTGTTTGAGGGAAGAACATGCAGTTAGTGATACAGCAGAACTGGAGCTTGAAGAGAGGTGGAAACTGGATGCCCAGGCATGGGAGCCGATAAAGTCACCAAGGGGGAGGGCCTGGGATGAGGACGGGATATGGGCAGTGGGCCAGGAAAGGGCACTGAGAAGGAAGAGGTAGGTAGGTAAGAGGAGACAAGAGGGAACATTGGGGAAAAACTTACTATGGAAAGAGTATTGACTCAGCAGTATCAAACTGCTGAAAGTTCAAGAAGCATAAAGATTTAAGTTTTGAAAGGTCACTGGTAACTTTGAGGGAGTAGTTTTATTTGAGTGATGATCTAGGAAACCAGATTGCAGTAGTTTGAAGAGGGAGAGGAAACGTAGGCACCTAGACTGAACTTTCTAAAAGCCTATATAATTTGCAGTTTTTATCCTATGTGAAGTGGGTGTAAAATTCAGGGCCTTGGATAATAGATATATGTCTTTGTAAAAGGAAATGTTTTACAGGAAAATAACTTTACTGTGGTTTCCTTTTCTGCCCTCAGGAAAACTCAATGTTAGTAGTAACACAGTGCAACATGGAGTTGAAGGATTAACGTACCTACTCACTGAGAGCTCAAAACTCATGGTAAGATTGAGCTGGTAGGGTTGAGAACCATTCAAGAACCATTCATATTCCCCATCATGGAAAGTCAAGAACCATTCATATTCTTTATTGGGGAAATGGAATTGTCTTGTGTAAAATATTCCCTTCAAGTGTATGTAGAAGTTGGAGAATTACATTGTAAGTAGTTTAGTATACTATGAAAAGAAATATCTGAATCCTAATGGAGAAGATTGTCACCCTGGAATACCTTCTCAACCCTACTGTGAAATGGTGTGACTGGCATATTCTCCAAGTAATTTGGGACAAGGTGCTGGCTTGGAATCTCTCTCTAAGCCCAAATGTGATAATGGAGCAGTAAGAATATATGGGTTCTGGAAAAGAGGCTGACCAATTTTTGTTAACTTAAAATTATCCCAATTGAGAATTTTGCTGAAACAAAATCTCAATAGTGTATTTAAGAGGAGGCAACCATTGAATTGATTTCATTTTCTTTCTAAATCAGTAATATGTAAAACCATAGAGAAAACTTTTCATTGTGGAACATATAGTATTTATAGAATTCTTTCTTCTTCAGATTCAAAAAGTACTCTCATTTCAGCTTTTGTTAAGGATGGTCAGGAATTGTGATTATTATTAGGTGGATTTTTGATTGAACACAGAATATTTATTAGACAAAAAGAAGCTGAAGAGATTATATCTACTATTACACTTTTAAATTTGATATGTGCTAATTGTTTGTTACTATATAATACTTCCTATATTCTTCCAGATTTCTGAACTGGATTTCCAAGATTCGGTGCTTGTTTTGGGATTCAGTGAAGACTTAAATAAAATGTTGCTTCAGCTTTATCTTGACCACAGAAAAGAAATCAGAACAATTCTGAGTGAATTGGCACCAGCGTTCCCCAGTTACCACAATCTTGAATGGAGATTAGATGTACAGGTAGGATTATTTACGATGTGTTGGAGAATTTGCTGTTATGTTAGGCTTAGCTTCCTTTGCTTCACTCTTTAAAAATCTTTATTATATTTAAAACAAAAGTGTTTTGTCATGTTTATTGTAAGGCTAATTTGTAACTAATTAATTGGTAACTAGTGGCTTCAATTTTAGGTTAACTTATTTGTGTATTCAAATCAGAGAATTTGATTAATATGAAAGGAAGTAATTGGAAAGATTTTTAAGGTGAACCTTAAAAAACATAACTTATGACAGTCTAAAAATTATTTTGAAGACAGGTGGAGATATTTTGTTAGAAGGTAAAACTTTAATCAATAGAATACTTATTTTATGGTACCAATCCAAAAAAGACTGACTAATTAAGTGTTAATTGTTTGATTCATAGGAATAGAAATAAAGCTACAAGGAGTACTCCTTTGTAATGCCATATATTTTATGAGTTTAAGAGCATTATTCTGATCTCAGTGTGGTGGCTTGTGTCTATAATGTTAGCTAATGGACAAGCTGAGGCTGACAGATGTCTTGATCTCAGAAGTTCTGTGAGCAGTGCAAACTGGGGAGGCAGCTACGTGGTTCAGTGGCTAGAGCACTGGACCTGGAATCAGGAAGATCTGAGTTCAAATCCAGCCTCAGATAGCTGTGTGCTGTAAGTCACTTAACTTCTTTCCCCATCAGTCTTGCTGGAGAAGGAAATGGCAAACCACTCCTGTGTTTTTGTCCAGATGGTATTGGAGTACAACGGTCCATGGGGTCAAAGAGTCACATTCAAGTGAATGACTGAACAATACCAGTTGGAATCCCCTGCGAAAGGAGGACCATTGAGTTGCTTTGGGAGGGGCAAACCAGCCTTGGTTGAAAACCAAGAGTCCGTCAGACTCGTGCCTGTTCGTAGTGAGATCAAACCCATGGCTAGCCTCTGCATGTCCAGTCTGGACAAGATCAAAAAAACCCAGTCTCAAAGCCAAAAGAAAACCATTATTCTGAGAATGGGGTCTGTAAGATTCACTAGATTGCCAAAGAGGCACAAGGCAGGTTAAGAACCAGTGATTTCAGTTGTAGAAAGTCCAGTCTTGTGCTTGACCTTGACAAGAGGCAGTCCTTCTGGTATGAGAATGGTGTGATGAAGACCATGGTGGCACACTTGGCAGGAGGATGCCAAAGGAGCAAAGTGAAGCATCCAGAGGCTGCCCCGGCACTTTGGCCTCCCTGTCTGCTTTCAGGTTGGAGGCAGTGGGCCTTGGGAAGAAATCACCACAGAACCTGGTAGATGGCTGGACTCTAGAGGTAGAAGAGAGGAAGCATAGTCTTGTTTTACTAGAATAATGGGGAGAGGGGAGGGGGAAGGAGAATATACTTGGATTCAAGTGTCTCCAGATGCATTCAGTCAAGGATAAGGCAAAAGCCTCCTGCCTCAGGGCAGCAGGTGGTAGGGGCCTTGGAAGGATGCCAGCTTTAGCTCATGTGGTAGAGAGGGCAGAGTTAAATAAAGGATTTGGGGTTCAGGTGAAAAGTCTAGGGGGGAAAGCTTTCCTATATTAAGCTTTTCCTTATATCTTTGACCCTTAAAGTTATCTAATTCTATAGATAAATGCCATGATGGAGTGGAAGGAGCATGTTTTTGTGAATCAAAGGACCCTGGGTATCAGTTTTATACCACTTCCACAATCTGACCTGGATATGTCCTCCTACTTCTCAGAGCCTCTTTTCACATGTCAAGTGAAAAGGTTGGACCACATCCTAACTAATGGTCCCTTTCAACTCCAGTCATATTGCCCCTAAATTTCAGCTTTTATTTAAAACCTTAACCTTACATTTAAATGGAATTGTGGAAACTTTTACCATTAAGCACATTTAATAATGGAGTCATATCTTTCTCTAATAAAATGATCTTCCTTTCTTTATTTCTGTCCTTTGTATAGATAAAAGTAACTTCTTTTGAGTATTTTAAAAAAGTGATTACTAAATGATAGCAACCAGCATGATAACAATTCCAACTAATCAATTAGTATTTAGGAAGTACTTGCTGTATGCCAACCCTGCAGGCTGCATGTTGATTTAGAAAACCACAATTTAACATTTTTGTTTTTTATATTTTTATTTATTTCATTAAACTTTTCCCAGTTAAATTTTATTCTTGTTCAAGCAGTACTGGGAACTTATGTGGGTAGTGAATTTGACACCTTTGGTGTAGTGGACAGAGAACTAGCTTCAGGAAGACCTAGGATCAAGCTTTGCCCCTGATACAAACTGCCTGATTGACCCTGAACAAATCACTTAGTATTCTTGGAAACTCTCTGAGATAAATTTGTGGAGAAAATGCTGATCTGAATTGGAAGAGGGAGACTCCTAACTAGATAGTGAGGAGGGACTGGATAGTCAGTCCCTGGTTCAGTGAAATCATAAGATCTAGTCCTTATCCCTATCCTATGGGCTAGGTACTGTTTGAGGTGCCATCGCTACAAAGACAAAAAATAAAAAGCTTCTGAAATGAAGATAAATGCATAGCTGATTAAACAAGACCCAGCTCAGAATGGTATAAAATGAGGATTATTGCATTTCAAAATTGGAAATCTGCTGTAGTAATTTTTACTTTTTAATGTTAAAATGTTTCAAAGAGATAATTGAGTTTTTCTTTAATTTACTTAGTTAAAACCCTAACTGAGGATTTTGAACTGAAATAAATTCTTCAACTGAAGTAAATGAAAAGAAATGTGTCCAATGAAGACACTGAGTGGGTCAAAAGATTTGTAACAAGAAACAGCCTTTCATTTATGAGTAACTGACTTGGCCCCACTGAAGTTGGTAATGAGTAAACTTTTACTATTTAATTAATGTGCAGTAGCTTACGTGGAACGAGGTAATGGTCAGTCTAGTTTCTAGTGGAAAGATGCCCAGAATAAATCAAGAGTACAATTTATGCCTTTGTTAATAACAGTAAATTGAATGTTTCAGACTGAGCTTCCCTGTTACTTCAGGGTTGGTCAGTATTAGATTGCAGCATGAGAACATGTTACTGTTGTTTAAATTAACTCTGTGCTGTGTCTGTGGTTTAATAGAACACTTAGTATTCCAGAGCTTTTAATGTCTGCTATCTTTCATAAACTAATCCAAGAAGAGTTAAGTGTCAAATAAGATTATTTTCTTTTTTATATTCCTTATCAGGTTACCAATCCCTTCCAACTTTTTGTATAGCCCTGCAAATGTAAATACATTTCTAAAGTTGGTCCTCAACCATTTAATTTTACTTTAAGATTTTTTTCAAATTATGAGAAAGTATTATGGAGTGGAGCAAAATTAATTTTCCTCTTAGAAAAACAAGATCAAATAATAGTATGTGCTATTAACTCTTTTCTTTTTACCTATATTCCATAAATATAAGTGTGATTGAGCTTTTTTCTCAGAATATATTAATAAATTAAAGATATAAAAACGTTTTATTCAGTTAGGAAAGTTTACCAAAAAAAAATGAGACAGTATAATATAGAAGGGACATTGGAGTTGTAGTGCTTGAATTCAAATCTTGGATCTCTTGTTTATTATCTGTGTGACCTTTAAAAGTTACCTTGTCTTGGGACCTCATCTTTTGCTCAGGAGGTTTACTTAGACAATCTTTGACTTGTCTACTAGCATTAAATCTTATAGTCATAAAGAACAGGTTAGGTACATATCGACTTAGAATTTTCCAACCAATTCAAATCATGGTGAATATTGTATATTTGTCCCCAAGTCATTCTCTTTCTTCTTTCAGAGTTCAGCACCTAGCCCACCACCTTCCTGTCCTCAGTTCCTGCCTTTATTCTAGGAGATTTCATAATGATGATGCTTGTTTCATTCCATCTCAGCCATACTTAGGAACTGTCACAAATTGGATCTCACCGTTACCCATAAATGCACCACTTCCTTGGTTAGAAACTGACAGTCCTCTATCTGAAAATGACCTCTTAGTCCATCTCTTCTTACCCTCACCCTCTTTACATCCCTTCTCCATCATCAAGATGTCTGGTTCTCTTATTTCCCTGAAGCACTTTCTCGTAGCACGACTCTTGAGTCTCACTTTTCTCCCTTTGTAGTCTGGACCTTCTCATTAGTCATTTCAGTTCTGTGCTGAACTCTCTTGGGAAATCCCTGCCCCTTGGTCTTGCTTCTGATAATCTCTAGCCGTGCTTCAGCCCTGGATTACTCTCTCCATCATGCGTCTTGTCTGATAACGCTAATAGGCTATTGAATGGAGCCAGAAAAAAGGTTCATAGCCATGCTGACCAGGAACATTCTCAACTCACGTTTAGCAATCAGGCCTTCCTAAGAGTATAGCCCTTTTATTCCTCCCCCATAAATTCCCAATTTCACTCTCCACAGAAGCTGTTTGAACCCTGCCCTTTTCTCAGGCTGCCTGTACTCTGTTCCTCTATCTTAGATGAGGAGAAAATAGAGCCCTCCTGGGTGACCTCCTGCTTCTCACATTCCCTTCATCTCAGAATGCCCTAATATTAATCCTCCTCCATTCTTTCCCTTCCTCTGTCTCTGTTGAGAAGTCCTTTCCTGCCTAGGATTTGATCCCATCCCCTTGCACTCTCTCAAATTGCATCCTCAGATGTCCCACTCTCTCAAACCTTCATCCTCTCTCCTTTTTTGGTCCCCTCTCTATAGCCTTCAAACATCCAGATCTCACCCATCCTTAAAAACTCATGCCCTCCAGCCTAGAGCTTCTCTCTCCTCTTTCTTGGCCAGACTTCTTAAAAGTTCTCTCTCTACTTGTAACTCTCTTTCTTCCCCCTCTTCTCCTCGTGCTGACCTGAACGGCCCCCTCCAGAGTCAGTGGTGCCCGGCCTTTTGGGTCTTCTCCCAGCCTTCATCCTTCTCATTCAGCCCACTGCCCTTGACCTGGTTGACCACTCTCTCCTCCCAGGGTCTCTGTGCTCTTGTCCCACTGCCACTCCTGCTCATCTTCCTCCACAGGCCCCTTTGCTGGCTGCTAACTCACATCATGCTCTATAACCAGGGGGCTCCTCAGAATCTAGCATGGACTCTCTCTTTCTGAATTCCATTCCATTAATCTATCACTTACACAAATGGGTCATAGAGCTCTTTGTCCAGGCCCAGTGTCTCCCCTGACTTCAGCTGCCATCACCAGGCGTCTCTTGGATGTGCTGTCTAGATTTAGTCTGTCCAAACCTGACGTTGTATCTTTCTTTCCACTTTCCAGCCCAGCCCCCCTTGCAGACTTCCTGATTTCTGTCATACCCTGATTTCTGTCATACCTGCCACCATC
Source organism: Myrmecobius fasciatus (assembly GCA_023553655.1). Taxonomy (NCBI): domain Eukaryota; kingdom Metazoa; phylum Chordata; class Mammalia; order Dasyuromorphia; family Myrmecobiidae; genus Myrmecobius; species Myrmecobius fasciatus. The sequence goes on along the minus strand of JAJPUD010015688.1, from coordinate 17,445 downwards.
TTCCTACCTCCTAGGTTCATTACCTGAGCATCATCCTTTACTCTTCCTTGCCCCTCACTCCATATATGCAATGATTTGCCAAATCTTGTTATCTCTACCTCTCCCACATCTCTTACATCTGACTCCTCACCACTCTCATAGCTTTCACATTAATTCAAGACCTCATGACCTCTAGCCTAATTTGTTTTTTGTTTGTTTGTTTTAGGTTTTTTTAAGCCTAGATGGTTGATAGATTTTTATTAACTGGCTCCAAGAAAGAGAGAATAATGTTGAAAGATGTGTGTATGTTTAAAAATGTGACAGAATGAATGGAAATGGACAAAGTCTGATTAAATTATCTGATTTGTGGAATCATATAAAAATATTGAATCTCTGATTTTTAAATTATGATAAACTCAGGGAAATTATTTTATAAAAAATTCAGTGCAATTAGTAATACCTTAATTTAATATCCTTTTAATATAAACCATACTTAGTCTTATAGTTAAGATGTTACATTTTTTAACATGGCCAGTATGGGAATTTGATATTGCTTGACTATGCATATTATTAGAGTTTTGTTTTTCTTTAGTTTTTGAGGGGAGGAGTATTGAGAAAGGCAGAGTTGGAGAGAGAAAAAAAAAAAGATGCTTGATTATTGAAAAAATTTTGAAGATTGTTAAAAATGTTAGTCTGCTTAAGGAATTCAACTCAATGTTCTCTAGTAAGTTATCCTGGGAGTTACCAAATCTTTAACCTCTCTTCAATACCTCTTGAACAAAATCCAAGCTCTTTATTTAAAACTACTTTTAGCCAACCTAGATTTCTTGCCAGCTCTTCAGTATCTTAAATAGTACTTTCAAATCATCTTCTCTAAGACCATGATACATTATCATTACTATATTTATTGCATACTTGTTATGTGTAGAAACTAAGTGCTAAGTGTTAGGGATACCAGAAAATGGCATAGGATACAACACCTGCCTTCCAGACATTAGCAAACTGAAGAGATGACAGACAAAAATATGATAATACAAAGCATGGTGTATTCTGAATGAATCAGAACCTTTCCCCAGCTAACAGAAGTTTGGATTTATAAGTCATCAGGATTAATTCCCCTCCTTTCAATGTTTACTGAGCTGAGGCTCTGAGAGCTTGTGCCAAGCCCAAGATGATAAACTGCTTCTGATTATTGTAGCATGAAGTTTGTATATGTTATGCTAGCCTGCTGTAGATTAGGACCAGTAAATAAAAAAGATAATGCCAAGGGGCTTAAGAACTATTAAAGGGAAAGAAAAAGTGCAAGGTAACAGTTGGATCACGTGTCTTTTAGGGAAGAGACAGGAAAAAAAATCATGAAGATTTGTAAAGTTTAATAATTCATAATGATGACCCTAAATCATCATTAAAAATGACATTCTTAAGAATGAAATCAAAGAGGGGATTGCTCGATGGCACAATGACTAGAGAACCAGCTCTATAATCAGGAAGCCAAGCCTTGAGTTCAAATCTAGCCTCAGATCCGTGACACTTAACTAGCTGTGTCAAGTCACTTAACTTCAATAGCTTTGTTTAAAAAACAAAACAAATAATACATTTCTTTGGGGAAAAAACTTAAGATGTGATATTTTGAAGAAAGACTTCAATTACCTGGAAATTTAGCTTTGCATATACAAAATGAGGGAAGCATTTTTAGAAAGCAGTTCATCTGAAAAAGATCCTACCAGCTCAATGGACTTCAGACTCCTAAATAGTCAGCAGTGTGGTATGGCAATCAAGAAAGCTAATGTGATTCTAGCTTGTTTTAAAAGAGGCAAAATATCCAGGAGTAAGGAGACATAGAACCTTAGTACTTCTCTGGCCAGATTATAATTTAGGAAAACACTGAGAAGTGGGACAAGTGATCTCAGGAGGGTGAGGGACCTTGCATTCATGCCATGAAGTAATTGTTTAAAGAAATGGGGAAGAGCTGGAAAGTGAAAGATTAGACTTAGTCACCTCAACCTCAGAGGACTGAACTAGGAGCCACTGATGGGAGATTTAAAAGAGGTAAATTGAGGTGTAATTAGCAGTGCCCCTTCAGCTCAAGCCTAATGGAATCCTCTTGGAGGTCCTGTTGGGCATCAGAGGTATCAGACACTTAACTGACAAGAAAGTTGGTCAGCCTCTTTATGTATGGTTCAGTGACCCCATTTCTCTGAGTTTGATATCACTTGTGTAGAGTAACAGGTAACATTTGAATTTAGATGACCCCTAATCTAATCTCTCTTCCAACTCTGAAATAATCTGTTTTTGCTTGAAGACCTTGAGAGCTAAAGAAGCCTCCGTCTTTTGATGTTCCACTCCAACATTTTATCTCCTGTTTTCTCCATGTTTGACCTCAAATTTATCTGTTTTAGTGTAAACCAGTTTTTTCTTGTTTAGTTCTGTACAAAAATGGAAAATGAGAGTGACAGCCCTTGTTTAAAAAAAAAAAAAAGCAACCTTTCATAAATTTGAAGGACAATATTGTTGCCTCTTACTCTTCTTTTTTCAGACTAAACCTGCACCACCTCCCCATCCCCAACCTTCAATTCATCTAATTTTCTCATTAAATTGATTGTTTTTACTCTTTTTACTCATTTTTGGTTTATAGTGTACTTTATGGACTAAAGATTGTTGGCAGGATCAAAAATATATTTTAAAATGTTGATTTTAAGTACTTGAAAGTTAAAAGATTTCTGAATTTTGTATGTGTATATTTTGCATTAACTTTACTGAGTATGAATGTTTTTAACTCTGCTTCCCTTCCATTTAAATATCTAGCTTGCTAGCAGATGTCTAAGACAGCAGATTAAACCAGCAATGACTCTAAAGCTGCACCTAAATCAGGATGGAGAACATAGCAGCCAGGTTTTGCAGACTGATCCAGCTACCTTGCTCCACTTGATTCAGCAGCTGGAACAAGCGTTAGGAGAAATGAAAACAAACCATTGCAGGAGAATTGTTCGAAATATCAAATAGTACTGAATTTGTATTGTAAATCTGTTCAAATGATTTATGAAGCAATGTTAAAAGACCAAGCATAGGTTGGAATTCCTTTTTCTTGTAATTAAAAGGGTTAAACATCTGAATTAGATGGACTTTGTTTTCCTCTGCCATAACACTGATAAATTAATTAGATGCCAACGTTTCTTTCATGGGGTTTCTTATGCCTCATTTCTTAATGCTATAAAATTAATTTTGTTTTATATAAATGCATGTGTATGTATGATGATAGGTCAACTGGAAATTAATTTATATTCATGTTTTCTGTACATATTAATATCTTTCAGAATACCTTGATTTTTTAAATTTTGTTTTTTTATCATTTTCTTTATGCTTGATATCTAAAAATTATATTTGAATTATATCTAAAATGAAAAATACAATGTGATACCTTAATTATTCAGAATTAAAGTTGTCTTTTAAAGAAACTCCTAATGCTGACTTGATGTTAAGTTTTCAGAATACTGTAGATTGATGGACCGTGTTGCCCCTATAGAATGGTAATGCTACCTTCCCTTGTTTGCAGCTTATTTGTAAAATGGAAATAGCATTGCTGTAGCATCATTATGATCTTGAATTCATTATATATCATTTATTTATACTTCAAATTCTTTCAAGCACTTAGAAATACCTTTAAAAGTGTATGAAACTGAATGATAATGGAACAAAGACGGCACATGTGGCCAGAAAAACTTGCTGGATTCAAGTCCTAGCTCTGACATTTAGTAGCTGTATTAATGAGTGAAAGTCACATCTCTATGAACTTCATTTTCTCTAGTGTAGTTCTAACCATCATACAAAGGTATTGCTTCTTTTGCACTTGATTTACAAATGACCATCCTCAGAACAATTTTGTGAGATAGGTAATATAACTAATCATGTTCCACAGTCTCAAATAGGTGCCTAGGGTGGCACAAGTATCAGAATTGGACTCCTGAGTACTTTTAACCATGCTTTTGTAATGCTTTAAAGTTTAAAAAAGTATTTTCCAAGCAACAACCCTATGAGGTAAGTATTGCAAGCATTACTGCCCCATTTTACACATAAAAATGTTAAGTGACCATCCTTTTGTGGTGGTGTGAGGTGCACTGGTCTTACACTACATGTGGGGTTTTTCTGGATTTTTTCAATGTATTGATCAATTGTGCTGATTTTTTTTTTCCACCTTAAAAAATTCACTCATTATACGAAGTTAGCTCTTTAGGAGGGGCAAGGATACTTGGGATAGTTGTGTTGATGTAAGGAACAGAAGATATCAATAAAACTTTAAAAGAAATATAAAGTACTTTGTAAACTATAGAGACTGAGGATTTCAAGGTCAATACATGAGGACTTTGAAATATTGATTCTTTGGTGTTGATAGACAGTGTCCCCACGAGCAATGCAGTTCCTTTATGCTTCAGACTGAATTCTGTGGCTAGCCTTCTGGGATTCAGCCTCCGAACATTAGTGCTCTGGTTGGATGGCATAAATGCTGTTTTTTATTAGGCTTCAATCACCTTCAACATAAGATGCAGGAGCAGGATGGCTGCATCTTATTTATCTTCATGAATGGCCAATGACAAATAGTTTTTCTTTCACACTCATAAAATATTCTTATTTCCATTGTCTGTTCCCAGAAAATGTGTGTTTATTTTGATACTAGTTTAACTGTTGTGATTAGAAATCATTAAAATGCAGGGATTATTTGATAGATAATTTAACAACAAAGTTCCTTAATAACGGTAAGCTTTGTTTGAAAAATAACCTTTATACCTTGTAGTAATAGTCTAGTGAGCCATGGAAAACAAAAAAAAACTCCGTGTGCAACTTGTATATGTACACCCGCAGTTGAATTTCAGCAGGACCAGTCCTATGCAGAATTTCTCTCCAGTTTGTTTATTTGTCTTTTTATTATCTAGTCCCTTCCTGCTGTCCAAACCAGAAAGCATCTGTTCAGTTTCATGTCTGTTTTCTCTCTGTATCTTCTCCACTTCAGTTACAGCTTCTATGGCACTCTGAAGTACTCTTACTAGGTAGAGAAATGAATGTGTCCTTTTGCACCGGTGTGTTTTAGGACTTCAGATATGTTCTGCCATTGCCTAGATCATCATCAGGCCGTGCTTCTACCTACCTATCCACTCGGGAGGAGGATGCCTTTTCTGTGTCCCAAGATTGTTTTAGCCATTTAACATTTAAGTTAATGGTTCACGTTTTCACATTATCCCTCCTCTTTATTTGTGTCTTATAAATTACTGCCTCCTAGCTTTATAGTGAGCTTTGACAAAGAAGTGTGGTATTGGAATCTCTTTGCTACAGTTTTACTGTACTGCAAGACCATCTTGCTGATGAGAGATCAATCCTAAAAACCTAACAGTAAGGATTGGGACAGAAAGGATATCTTGGGCTTCATGATTAGGCTGCTGTTTTAGGCTGTGATCCCCAAACTTAGTTAAGGAGTACTTTAGAAGTCAAACACAGTCAAAAAAAAAAAAAAAAGAAATCAAACAGTCTCAGCTCTTAGGTTTGAAGTTGACATTTCTCCACATACACTGTGATACACATCATTTTCCTTTTCATGGAAACTTCGAGCCCATCTGCCGTTCCCCTCTGTCGTAACATTTGTAACAGCCATCTGTTATCTATCATGTTTTTAAATCTCCAGAGCAGAGTCTAAAAGATCTCTTAAAATATTACACAATCGTTTAGCCTTTATGTTCAAAAAGTTTTTCTTGCTATCTAACCAGTAGCCCTAAATAATAATAACATAAGTTCATCTTACCCCCTTTGATTGGGATATCTTTACATGTACTAAAATCTCTACTCACATTATTCATTTTAAGGCTGAACGATCTCAGCTTCTCTAATCCTTATTCCTTTGTATATAGTACAGCGACACATTTCTCTCAAGTATTTCTTCCTTTAGGAAACTTCATTTGAATTCCTTGCCATTATAGAAGCACTGAGTGGAATTGAGTCTTGAGCTTGAGCTTGAGCACTTGAATAGGGCTAGACTGATTCCATCTCTCTTTAGACTATTTAATTGGTAATATTTTAGTCTCTTTCCAAAAGGGGGTGTTTAGTAGCACATACACTTTAAGAAAATTTTCTTGGCCAGCTGTATTGGTTAAGTCTAGGAGGTCAGTGATTATACAATATGCTTATGAGCAGAATCAAGAGAAAATGGTGATAAAACTTAGTAAGAATAAACAAGAGAGCCAGTCTTGTAATTTTTGGTGGTTATATTTTTGCACTACCTTCCTTCCAAGGAACCCAAAAGAACTTAAGTATGTTTGATAATTACTAGTCTGGGAGACTCTACCTGGCATAAAAATAGAAAAAAGTAGTTTAGTTTCCATTATGGGCTTAATGCTGGAGAATACAAACATCTGTACAAACAAAAATTTAGGCTTATTCCTGTCTGGGCTTTTTTAATCTTATAGTTATACTTTTGGCATTTTAAACCAAAGCAATTGTTTCTGACTGGTAGGGTAAAAGGTGATGAATTTCCAACAGTTACTGCACAAATGGTGTTGCTATAATTAGGAATGTATCTAGCTGTAGTCTTTTATATGATCATTAGTGATCGAGGGCACATTCCTTCATTCATACTGGAGCCTTGTGTAACGTTTTCTTCTTGGAAAGACTAGACCATTATTTATTTCCATTTCTTGTAGTTATACACAGAGCAGTCCCTGCAGCAACCAATCAGAGGGGAAAAATGGAGAAGCAGCTCTTTGGCTCTTTCACCAACTATAAAAGGCCTTTCTCTTTGATTCACTGACAAGGCCATCATCCATCCATCCCTGCTTCATTATGTTGGCAAGAAAAACAAATTTGAAAAGACTCTTCTTGATATGAAGATTCATTTGTAAAAAACAATTAGTAAGAGCATTTTGGAGACTAAATGCTCTATAGAATAAAGGATGAAGTCCTTACCTTTTAGGGGTTTCTAGGCTTTGAGCCAGCCCAATAGTCTTAACAATTTAGTCTAAAGGGAATGGGATTTCAGAAAAAGCCTTTTGCCCAAAGAGGATTCCTGTACTCTCATATCAGACAGAGCTGTTTTTCTTCCAAATCCAATCCAAAGGAGCAAGGCTCCTTTCATATCTCTTCCAGGGCTTAAATACCCTTGTGATTCAGTGTCCAGACTTGTGCAAATGTTGTGGAGAGGCCAAGTAGAACTACAATGAATTTCACACTTTGAAAGAACACAATTCAGTTTAATTTTTTATGTTGCAGTGAGGTACCCTGAGGTAACCAGAGCTGTGATGGGAAAAGCAAATTGTGTTCTCATTCACCTGCATGCCAGTATTGTGATTGTCACAACTCCAATGAGAAGTGGATGCCTGTGGTTATAAAGGAATGTGCTTAGTTTACCGAACCCAAAGGTTTCCCAGTTAACTAAAAGACTAAAGACAACCCGATTAAAATTCAGAGAATGAGGAAGAGAATCCACCATAAGCCATTGAACCTGACTGGGATAAGTGTGAGTGGTTCACATATAAAACACTTTTACAGTTTACACGACAGATTTATGGTCAGTGCTATGGAATAATTAAATGACCTATAATCAATCTTTTCATTTGATGTATTGTTTGGTTTTGTAGAACATAACTGTTTCTTTAAAAATTTTTGTTATAAGACAAAATGTGCTAGATTGGGGAAGGAAAGGAAAACTGTATTTAGAAGATTAAAATGAAAAGTTAAATTATTAAAACTTTACAAATTTATTAAGTGGGATTAATTGCTTTTAGAGATTCATAATTCATTTTTAAGAAGCTAGTAGGAGAGAGAAGGCAGGGAGGATCATTACTAATAATTCTGTTACTCAAGGAAAAATTAATGTTCTTGAACATTAGCGAGGTAACGTTCTGGGTCAGGAGCTCTGATCCCAAAGTAAGAGGACCTAGTTTCAAGTGCTGCCCTTCATACTACCTTTGTGTCCTTGAGCTACTCTTAACCTCCCAAGCCATAATTTCCTAATCTGCAAAATGAGTGATTTGGATGAAATGGCCTCTGAGGTCCCTTTCAGCAGGTCCTATGATTTTTCAGACTAAAATGGTTTTGTTTTACTTTGGTGTGGTAACAAGATGGCCTCAAACAGATTGATATTTTAAGCTTTCAAGTCTCATTAAAAAAAAAAATTCTTGTTTCTATTGTTTTATTTTTATTTTTTTATCTTCCTTTAGACAATATCAAATTCCATGATTTTCTTTTGGATGGTGTCTCTTCATAAAGCTCTCTGCTCATCTCTTCCTCATAAAGCCGTTTCTCTTTATGAAATCAGTGATTTGTTCTTATTTTTGGTATTGCTTTGGAATTGCTCTGGTGCATCTTTAGAAAGCTGAGAAGTAAATCTTTTAGTAAATGCCCTTTGAAGAACTTCATAAAGCATTTCCAGTTATGAAATGTTATTATTTTCTTCCCAGATAAATGTTAGAAAAGACAAAGCAGAGTTTCTGTCTCTTAGGTAAGCTATAAGGCAAAGTTATTCTCCAGTTGGCTGAATATTTTATTTTTTTACCCAATTCAAACATTATACTAGGCAGCATGCCAATCAAATTTCATTATTGGAGCAGACTTAGATGAAACCAGCTCCAAAGAAAATGAGATTAGTATCATATCCATCTGACTATGCTATAACTTTCCAGAATCTATCCTTTAACTAGCCTTTGGAACATTATTTTTCTTACAGATTACATAAAACAATGCAGTAGTTTATACCTCCAAGCTTTATCTAGTTTATTTTTTCTTTTCTTTTTTTTTTAGTTTCAGTTTTCATCTCCAAAAAAATTTGCCAGTAAAAATAGAGTGATTCTGGGGTCATTTGGAAAGAAGAGGAAAAAGGCCAGTAAATAGGGCTTTTGTTGTTGTTGTTGTTTTTTCTTTGCATGTATTACTGTGTGTAAGAATGCTATGATGTAGTGGAGAAATAGTCTCAAAAGCAGGAAAACCTGGCTTAGGGTTCTAACTCTTTGGGACTCAGGGTAAATCCCTTTCATTTCTCAGTGGCCTAACTTCCTAATACTAAGTTGCTGAGAAAGTTACTTCTTACTCCGGAGTCCCCTACAGCAATGAAATCACAGATCTCGTCCCTATTCCAAAGTTATTGTTTTGGTAAAATCTATATTAGATTTGGTTAGCATTGATAGAGAACCAAAGATTGAAATTTGACTTTTGCTCAAAATGCCTCTAGTGGTTGTCAATCCAATGAGTAGCCTTGAATTTAAATGTACATAGGTACACTGGAGGAATTTATTCAAGTGACCCTTTATAAATATGCTACATACAGGGAAGGATACTGCTGAGATTCACAGAAGAACCATCTCACAAGATTATCTTCCCTAGTCTTAATTACAGCTAGAAGCAGGCTTAGAAGCAATGCAACTTAAGGGATAGTTAGCTGTTCCCTATCCTTGAAATAAAAACTTTGCTAGGTTGGTAGATGCCACAAAATCTCCAGTGAGGGTACAGAACCTGCTAAATAGTTCTAACTTTTTTTTTCTTTTTTTGCAGAGCACTTGACATTAATTGAGTCACCTAACATCACACAGCTAATAAGCATTGAGTATCTGAGGCTGGTTTTGAACTCAGGTCCTCCATACTCCAGGACTGATGCTCTATCCACTGCACCATCTAGCTGTATCTAGCTCCCCTGATTCAAACCATTCTTGAATGGTGATGGGATGGAATGGTGGAATGAGAAAATGTCATTGAGAGTAAAATGACTGAATATTAATCAAGAATCTTGTTAATTCAATTTACAGAGCATTAATTAAATACTCTTTTATAAAGTGACAATCATTACTCTAGGACTTAGAGTTACAAAGAAGACAGAATAACCCCCTTTTTCAAGGAGCATGGACCTCAGGATCAGGAACACTTGGTTCTGATTTTCTTCTACTAAGTGACATCAACTAATCAATGTGTATTTAGCATGTCCCAGATATGCAAAATAACTTGACTTGTATCATTACTGTATAGTGTTAGGCTATGTGGTGCTTTCAATTCAAAGCCCAAACTTCTTGGAATGATTTTGAAGCCAATATTGGCTTGGAATATTTAAAAAAAAAAAAACCTACATAGATTTTTTAAAAATGGTTAATTCAGTGGGTTTCTCTACTGACTCACTTTTTTGCTGTTATAGGGAAAAGGGAGAGGCCCTCACAGTTGGTTCACCAAAGTCTTGGACGTTGACATGGTAGAGGAACAAATCTGAGGCAGTCTGTATATAGTGTCCTTTTTCTTTCTCTCCTAGACTCTTTTCATTGAATGTGGACAAACCCAACACTACCACGAACCTGCTTCCTTTTGGAGGCATTTTAGAAAACATGCAATTTTACTTTCCACTTTAAATGTAAAAGCTAGCTTCAGGGTAGGGCCATTTGGGAGCACTTTTTAAAAATTCTCTATCCTGTTATTTATTTAAACATTATTGGAAAATTTCAGTCAAGATTTCAAGACTTTGGGAAAAGTCAATAGTTCTAGGATAGAACTATAAACAGAAAGAAGCAAAAGACTATGTGTGTGAATAAAATTTTATAAATGAATTATATGAATATGGTCATTACTGTTTGAGATTTGTAAAGCCAGGTTATGTTATTGTAAGGCTCAAATGAAAATGCATGTTCACTGAAGTACTTTGCAATCACTATGTAAGTCAAAATATTAGCACTATTTGAGTAAAAGATAAGCATTTACTTTGACCATTTGGCTGCTTAGGCCTCTGCATAAAGGAGTCACTTAATATATGTTTGGTAAGTGGAATGATTTACCTTGCATCTTTTCATATTTTTCTTATTTCCTGCCTGATCATTTATTTTTCTGTTTTTAGTCATGTGATATTGTTAGGGAGATTGGGCCTATTTTGGGTCTGTTGAGTAAGTGGGGAGAGACTTTTGTGGATTTGGGGCCTGTTTGTTGAGAATATAATCAGAAAACGCCTGAATAAAGGGGAATTAGGCTAAACTCCAACCTGCTCCATTAGATATTATTCTAGTAAAAGAACGAGAGCAGAATCTTCTGAGAGAGAGATTCTTCATGGGATATTGCCTGTGACTGAATAAGTTTCATAGGAATATTAGAAAGTCACTCTCAAGAGAATTAAAGTAGGTTCCAAATGGGAATCCAATATTTTGTTCCTTTGGCCTTAGTCCTTCTGTCCATCCTAGACTTTTCCTCACTTTCCAGAACTAGCTTGTGTTTTTCTTCCCTTTCTTAATATCTCTCCCATACATCCCATCTCCATTCACACAGCCACCATGCTTCATTAAGGCCCTCATTACCTCACTTCTGAACTATAACCATAACTTAATTGTTTTCCTTGCTTTTGGTCTCTCCTCATTCCAGTCCATTTTCCACATGGCTGCCAAAGGGATTTTCTGTTTTTTTAACATTGGTCTGGTCCTGTCACTTTTGCCCTACCCCATTCCCCCTACACTCTCAAACTCCAGGGACTCACCATTATGTCTATAATTAAACATAAACTGTTTTCTTTGGCATTTAAAGCTCTTTATGTCTGAACTCCATTATACCTCACTAGCTTTATTACATATTACTAACCTTTCTAGTCCAGCCAAATTGGCCTTCTTCCTCTTCATACTCCAAGTCCCATCTTTGACCTTACACTAGATTTCTCCTGTGTCCAGAATTTGCTCCCTCCAACCCAGCTTAAGTGAAGCCCTTCCTAGTCCACCCAAAACTAGCATCTTACCTATATGTGTCTACAATGTGCCTGCATCTCCCCATTGGAATATGAGCTCCTGGAGAGCAAGACCTGAGTCCATTTTGCCTTTATATTACTGGTCCCTAGCACGGTGCTGATAGGTAGGTCCTTAATAAATGCTTGCCCATCGATATTCAGGCTTGAATACTGTTTCTCTTTTTAATATCAATGCCTACATTTCCTCCTCTCACTTTTGTTACTGTTCTTATATCAAACTCAAACTCATATGTCTGTGATACAGGTAATATTAAGCAGGGCCTCCTATAGATGCTGGGGTCGTTTTTCTCTGAGATCCCACCCCATCCAGTTCAGTCTACTTTTTCTCAAGAGAGAGTGAAACTTTGCTTGGTTGGCCCAGAGCACTGCCTCCAACAGGTTGTTCCATCCAAGGACCAAAGCCAGGAGTAGCTGCTTCGGACTAGACCAACAGCATGACTAACCCTGTTACGCCACTGAATCAATGGGATATCTTCACAAAATAGCCTTGTTGAATGGCCTTCCTCTGTTTGGCTATGTAAATCTCCATTTGTTCATTGTTGAGTGACCCACAAGTATCTCATTTCCTTCCAATGTCAGACCACAACTACCCAGGAATGGCCCTGAGTCAGGCTTGGCCCACAACAGTGTCCAGAACATAATTCATTATTTGCCCAAACTGAGTATACCCTTCTACCAAACTTTCTTGTTAATTTTTTAAGATATTGATTATATTCTTTTTTTAAATTATAGCCTTTTATTTTCAAAAAATATATATGGATAATTTCTGACATTCATCCCTACAAAATCCTATATTCTAATTTTTTCCCTCCCTTTTCCTCACCTCCTGCCCCAGTTGGCAAGTGATCCAATGTATGTTAAACATGTACAGTTCTATACATATTTCCACAAATATCATGCTGCATATTTCTTGTTAATATGGAGAACACTACTATCCTATTGTTCCTAACTAGTATACCTGAGTTACTGGTCTCAGAGTAATAGTATGACTTTCCTGAAGTCATTTGCAAATAACAGAAAGAAGCGGGGTATGAACTCAAATTCCCTTTCTCCAAATCTATCATCCTTTCTCCTTCCTACTGCCCTGATAGTGAGCCTCTCTGAACTTAGACTTTCTATGTTGCTAGCACTTGCACTTTGCTGAGGTAGCCTTTTGAGAACTCAAGAACTCATGATAAAACATCAGAGGAAATTTTTGGTTTGAGAACTTAAAACTAGTTCTCTTAGAGTGTTTTTTTGATATCAAAACATGACTTACCTATCTCTATGAGTGTTCTGCTAGTCTGGCAGAATAAACAATTATTTAAGCATATTTTAAAGATGTACATTATTTGCAATAATGAAAAGACATCTGTATCCAATATCAAATATATATAATAACTAATTTACTCAACAACTTTTCATTTTGAAATGTATTTATCTTGGAATTATCTTGGAATGCCCTGCCATGTAAATACAAAAAGCTTTGGAAATGTATGTGATTTTGAAAAGAAAACATACTGCATTTCTCAAACTGTTATAAATCAATATGCTTGTTTGCCAAGTCTCATCTAAAATTAAAATTTTACTGCTTGATGTAATTATAACTTGCTGAAAATAGTGTTCTGTGTTATGAGTAAATAATAGCACAGCCTTTATAGTAATGATGACATTAGCTATTTGCCCTTATAGAGCAATAAAAACAAAGTAGTTTGGTGGTCCAATGGCTAGAGCAGTGGGTGTGGAGTCAGGAAGACTTGAATTCAAAACTGAATTTTAATACTTATTAGATGTGTGACCTTTAACCTCTGTTTATATTGGTTTCCTCATCTGTTAAATGAAAATAATATTAGCATTTATGCCCCAGAGTTGTCATGAGGATCAAATGAGATAATAATGGTAAAGCACTGAGCACAATACCTGTCATGGTAGGCATCTTATAAAAGTTTGCTCTACTGTTGATGAGTATTGCTGTGTAAATTATTATTAAGCATCAGAGGATTTTACTTTAATTATTCCCAAAGAATTAAAAATTATGACCATCCTTTTATACAGGGCATGAAGAGGTTAACAGCTAATTCAAGGTAATTTCCAGAATGAATTAAGAGCTGAAAGAGGGATGGATGAGTCATAGAACTCTAGCTTTGCATTAGCTACTCCATTGTTGTGAACACTGAAATGCATATTTTAATTTAAAATAACTTTAACCAAAGAGTCTATTGTGAACTGTTATCATGTGACTTCTAAATCTCTTTATTTTTTCTTTTTTTCATCATGACTTTCAGGAAGTGTAGTTGGCCACAATAGTTCAGGCAAGAAGAAAAAGGAGAAGAAAAGAGAATGTTTTTTTAATCACAGTTCATATAGGGATCAATGCAATGGGTATATATCGACTACACCATATAATCATTCAGGAGCTTTGAAAAAAGGAGTAAAGGCTGCTTTCATTGAGGAAATGTATGATAGGAAGAAAAGATAGATAGATGAGATCCAGAAAATGCTTCTAGATAAAAAAAAAAAAAGAAAGCCCCCAAGTTGTGGAAGGATGAGAACTAGGAGGAATAGTTTGGAGAGAGTCAGAATTGTTTGGGAGCTGAGGGGTTGGTGAGAAAGGGAATTTGGAAGGAAACAGGGGAAGGATGTAGAAACCAGCTCCAAAAATTTGTGATTTTGTATGTTTAAATTGTGGCTGTGGGGAAAAGAATGGGAAATGAGGAGAGGGCCCATTACATTTAGGGATCTCTATAAGAAATAGAACATAATTACTAATATCTAACATTTGTAAAGGGCAGGTAGGTGACACAGTGGATAGAGTACTAGGCCTGGAGTCAGGAAGACCTGAAGTTCAAATGTGGGCCTCAGACACTAGCTGTGTGACTGGGCAAGTCAAGTCACCCTGCTTGCCTCAGTTTCCTCTTCTGTAAAATGAACTGGAGGAAAAAAAAAAAAGGCAAACCACTCCAGTATCTCTGCTAAGAAGATCCCATATAGGGTCACAAAGAGTCAGAGAGGATTGAAAAAACTCCATAAGAAAAACATTAGTGTAGTTTTCTCAGGTCTATAAAGCACTTAAGCACTTTACATATGTTTTCTCTATGACAATCTCTTCTCTCTGGATTTTTATGATGCTAATTGACTCTTGGTTTTCCTCCTAATCTGTCTGACTGCTCCTTCTCAGTCTCTTTTTCAGGATCTTTATCCATGTCGCATCCACCAGATATAAATATACCTCAAGGCCTTGTCTTCCATTTTACTCCCTTTATTCTTGGTGATCTAATCTCCAATGGGTTCAATTATCATGAGCCTTAAGGGGCCTATGGCACTGTTCTGACTGAGTAGCACCGGATTCATTCTTGGTTCTAGCTAAGGAACCCAATACACCTCTTCTTTAGCAGGGGACTTTTTTTCCTATTCTGCCCCCTTACTCCTGAAAATTTGAGTTTTGTCCAATTTGGAAAAAAAAAAAAAAAAGGAGGGGGGGATAGGGACAGTGAGGTGACATTGGAAAGATGGAGCCACAGCAATGCAATGATCCAAGGTAATTCCAATAGACTTGGGATGGAAAATATCATCTGCATCCAAGGGGAGAACTGTGAA
The DNA here is from genome assembly GCA_023553655.1 of Myrmecobius fasciatus. NCBI lineage: Eukaryota > Metazoa > Chordata > Mammalia > Dasyuromorphia > Myrmecobiidae > Myrmecobius > Myrmecobius fasciatus. Next base: position 2,159 of record JAJPUD010015688.1, on the reverse strand, counting down.
GACTGACTGCAGATTGAAGCATACTATTTTCTCCTTGTTTTTTTTGTTTGTTTTTCTTTTCCATGGTTTTTTTTTTCCCTTTTGTTCCAATTTTTCTTTCACAACATGACAAGAGGGAATTATGTTTAATGTGGGTGGTACATGTATAACCTATATCAGATTACTTGCTGTCTTGGAGAGGGTGATGGTAAGGGAGGAAGAAAAAATTTTGAACTCAAAATCTTACAGGAATGAATGTTGATCGAATTTTATTTTGGAAAGTGGGAAGCTCAGATGAGGGGGAAGAAGAGATACTTTAATCTCTGTAAAGAATCAGTTCTCTATGTCAGTTTTCTTCATGTTTCTCCCTTGATTTTGTCTCCCTCAACCTTTGTATACATTTATTCCCAAAGTGACTTCATTACTTTCTGCACCTGTGACAACTGCAAATGATCAGTGCTTTCAAATATGAATTGGTCAGTCCAAGGTCAGTGGTGATGGCCACGTTTTTCAGGGGGAAGGAGGATGGCTGTAGCAGCTTCCCCCAATCTAGATCGCAACCCAATGAACCTGGCCAGATGGAAACCCCATGAATGCTGCTTCTCACCACTGTTGCTTTGCAAGCTTTGTCTAGTTCCAAAGAAATAAGTCTTCTCATTCTTGTTTCAGACTGTGACCCATTTTGAAATGCATTTTCAAATCCTCCCCTCTGTTGAAAACAGATTTCTTTGTACGACATGGAGGGAATCAGGCCTGTTATCATTTAGATTATGTCCTTTTGGGCCCAGTTTTTCCTTTGATTAAAATGGTAGGAAGTGAAACTATTTGTATTTGTTTATAAGAATTCAGAAACCCATGACAAAAATAATTAACTATTTGTTACTCAAAAAAAATGAATGTTGAAAACTATCTTTACATGTAATTGAAAAAATAAAATGCTATTGAGAAAAAATAATTTAAAAAAAAAAAAAAGGAAAGTTGGAGCCACCATGGGAATCCCTTTGATTTTTTCTGATTGCTGAGTAAACTTTTAAAAGTCCTTGGGCAAATTACCTTAGGTTTACACAAGCAAGGAGATGTGGTATTTTAAGCAATCATCTTGTGAGTTGGAGCTAATAATTCAGTCCCTAAACCTCCCTTTCTCAACAATTCCTTAAGGGACAGTAGGACCTCAATTACTTGAATCATTCATTCAACCTTTTTTCCCTCTGATTTTGCCAATGCAAACAAAGCCTTCCTCCCTGTCTCTGCTGTTACTGTATCCTTTAACCTCTTACTCTAAAATGGAGAAGTAATCATTATTTGCTTTAAGAATTATGTTGTTACTTTTTTTCCCATTTTGTTTTATATCAATTTTATCATTTTATATCAATTGTTGTCCTGGTTCTGCTTACTTCACTGGGCTTCTTTTAAAAGGCAGTCTATGAACTGATGAGGAGTAAATGCAGGAGAGCAATACATGCAACAATGACTTGGTAAAGAAAAAAAGAAAAACAACTTGGAAAGAATTAACAACTGTAATCAATACAATGACTAACTATGATTCCAAAGATGATAAAGCTGGCTACCCACCTCCTGATGAGAGGTGATGGACTCAAGATGGTGATATTTTCAGATATGGCCAGTGTGAGAATTTGTTTTGTTTTAACTGCAGAGTTATTATAATTTTTTTTGTTTGTTTTCAATTAGGGAAGATGATGGTAATAGAAGGAATGAAGGAAAGTAGGAAAGAAAGAAGAAGGATAAAAGGAAGGAAAGAAGTGGAGAAGGGGAGAAAAAGAGGGAAGGAAAGGATGAAGGAAGGAAGAAGGAAGGAAAGGGAGAGGAAAGAAGAAAGAATGGAGGAAGAAAGGAAACAGGAAGGAAAGGAGAAAAAGAGAGAGATGAAGGGAGGGAAGGAGGAAAGGAGGGAAGAAAGGAAGGGAGAGCGGGAGGAAAAGGGAAGTAAGAAAGTAAGGAAGGGAAAGAGGGAGGAAAGAAAAGAAAAGGAAGGAAAGAAGAAAAAGGAGGAAGGAAGAAAGGGAGTGAGGAAGAGAGGAAAGAAAGGGAGAAAGGGAAGGAGGAAGGAAGGAGCGAAAGAAAAAAGAGAGGAAGGAAAAGAGGAAGAATGGGAGGAAGGGAGTGAGGAAGGAAAAAAGAAAGGAGGGAGGGCTGGAGGGAGTAAAGAAGAAAAAAAAGAA
>JAJPUD010015687.1:25599-36537 GCA_023553655.1 Myrmecobius fasciatus | reverse complement strand
TCTTGCTCATGATTTAAAGTTGGGATAGCGGTCACCAGCAGAAAATACTACAACAATTTGTATTTGCCCTGGGGCAGTTTGCCGAGTTGACTTCAGGTCTGAGGCTGGTCGGGCTAGATTCGCACTAGGACCACGTTTTCAGCTGCTCTCCATCCACCCTTTACCAAAGGCAGATCTGCCAAAGCACCTGCCCGCAAGCAGAGCAAAGTGGCCCAGGTGTCTCCCAGGGGCTTCCTGGGTGCCTAAAATCTGCCCCTCTATCGCAGCCCTGACTTCCACCCTGGCTGGAGTCTGATAGCCACCAGCAACCAATTTCCTCTGAGGCTAACCTTCTCCGGAGTTCTTTCAAGGTAGATTTTTGATAGAAGTGTGTTGTAGTCCAAATGTTTGGCAGAGCCCCCACTCCAAAACCAGTTCGAAGGCTCACTTTGTCTGGGTCTGAGGGAAGGTCTCAGGAGTTCACAGAGAACGCTGTCTGCAGTTTAACATCTTGGCTCCGTCCCCCAGAAGTGGAATTTTAAAACAGAAGGAAGGGGCAGCTGGGTGGCGCAGTGGAGAGAGCACCAGCCCTGAAGTCAGGAAGACCTGGGTTCAAATCTGGTCTCAGACATTTAACATTCCCTAGCTGTATGACCCTGAGCAAGTTATTTAACCCCAATTGCCTCAGCAAAAATAAAAAAAACAAAAACAAAAACAAAAACAAAAAAACAAACAAAAAAAAAAAACCAGAAGGAAGTTCAATAGGGTAAATGCAGTATGCCTTTTGGAACAGAAGATTGAGTGAACAGATTACAGATCAGAAAAAAACAACAACAACAACAACAAAAACTAGACAGGCACAAGTATAGTAGTACAAATACCTAATATGAAGTAAAACATGAGTCACATTATAATGCTATAATTTTAACAAAATAAAAAAACCAGCAACAAAATAAACAACCTTATCCTATAGTACAATGAATGGAATATGAATTGTAGCAACAAGAAAATAGCCTCTGTGCTTGATTCAGAATTAGCCCAACTTTTTCTACTAATGTAACCTGCTTTGTTCTCCTGGTTTTCAGAGGGTGGTTAGAAACTGCAGGAAATAATAAGTGGAATTGTAAAATAAAGCTTAGAAAATATAGTAGATTATCTAGCAGAGAAAATGAGTTTTGACTATTTGAATGTCTCTAATACATACTGATCTTAGTTGTCCATTTTTTCAAAGTGACCAAAAAAATGTATTATACCTTCCTGGTTATAAGAGATCATGAGACAAAGTGTGAAGAAAATGGTTTATATAATGTACTTGACAGGCAATATTATAGTAATGTATTTATTTGGAAGAACTGGGAGTTGGCCGCACCCCAGACATCTGTTTACTAGATTAAAAGTTTAGCACAATGACTGATGCATAGTTGATACTTAATAAATGTTTATTAATTGACTATTAAAATAAGCAAACCATTTGACCTATCTCAGCCTGTTTCCTCATTTGTAAAATGGAGATAACATTTACCATGCAAGAGTATTATGAGGCATAAATAAGACAAATATATAAAATGCTTTTGAAAACTTAAGCTATTATGCAGTTGTATAATATAATTCTTATTGAATTTGTACAATATAATTTTCCACTTAAATTTTATTGTTCAGTCATTTTAGTTATGTTAACTATTTGTGACAATTTTTCAGCAAGGCTACTGGAACGAATGCGTATTTACTTCTTCTGCTCATTTTACAAATGAAGAATGAAGGCAAACAGGGTTAAGTGACTTGCCTTACAGTATCTGAGGCCAGATTTGAACTCAGGAAGATTAGTTTTCTTGACTTCAGGCCTTGCCTCTAGCAATTACACCAACTAGCTACACTTAGAATTAATGAATTAAGACTTTAAAGGCCTGGACTCAATACTTTTTTTCAGGAACTTTATAACTTATGAGTATAAAACTACAGTTTTACACCTGTTCTTCTATGTATATCATAGGAGTAATAAAATGTATCTATATAACTGCAGTAATAAAATTGTTATGAAGAAATTATTTTGTAAGCCTCCAATAACTATATAAGTGTGAGTTACTATTTACCATTTAGATTCAAACTAAGGACAACCTGGTTTCAATCTGGTCCTCTGGAAGACCAAGGTTTAGGCCTGTCCTCTAATGCATTCTGACCTTTAATGCATCCTTGAACTTCAGAAATTACTTCAAAAAACCTGATGTCAGATCACTCTTTTTGAAGGGGTTCTAATCAACGTGCTCAGATAATAAATTAGAGAGAAGGCAAGAAACCTCCTAACTAGAGGAAGATTCCTCTTTGGGTGTTCTATATGAATAAATACTCATTTTTCATTCCTTATTATATTATCACATTATCATATATAATATGTTTACTAATATATGAAATATGTACATAAGTATAAATATATCAATAGAAGATCTTTTCTTCTTCAAGAAGAAAGAAAATGAGCATTTATTGTCCATTATGTACCAAACACTGTTATAAATGTTATCCCATGCAGATTGTCAACAACTTTGAGAGGTAAGTACTACTATTATCTCCATTTTACAGTTGAGAAAATTGAGATAGACAGGTTAAATGGCAGGACTAAAGTCAGACAACTAAATGTTTGAGTTCAGTTTAGAACTCAAGATTTTCTGACTTCAGGCACAGGGCTCTGTCCATGGTACCATCTAACTGCCTGTACAACTAGATGGTGAACTTTTTGTGGTGAAACAGTATATTCTATATTTGTCTCATAGCATACATATATTGCAATACTTATATTTTTTATTTGACTGACGGTGATTTTTAAGATAGGGTAAAGATACCTAAAGAGGTAATAGGATTGCAGTCCTTTAAACACTTTAATATTAGGATGTGTGCGTATGTTCATTTGTATGGAATATTTAAGCATGAGGATCCTAGAATTAGATTTGTCCATAAAACCTCCTGAAGTTCCCCTTAACTTTTTTTATTTTACTTTATGCTTTGGTAATAATAATGACTTATCTTTTATGCCACTTTGGAGGCATCTTGTTAGTATTAATATAGAAGCCCAGAAAGGCAAAGTGATTTGCCCATAATCAAATCTATACCTAGTAAACATCAAAGGCAGAATTTGAACCCTTGCCTTCCAGATTCCCAATCTCATCCTATTTCCACTATAGCACATCGTCTCTATGGACAGATAGCTCACAAACCCTAATTTCCATTTTTAAGATTTGCAGCTAGTTTTCATTTATGTGAGTTTTTGTCAATCATCCACTCAGCTTTTCTACCTCACTATTAACAACTCTAGCTACAGTACTCTAATAGCCTATTACCTTCTGGCTTTGGGATTTTGTTGTTCTCTGTAAGTTTTTGATCATGTTAAAAGTGCAACTTTAATGTATTTTTAAGGAGTTGTACTTGTTTTCAACTTTGTTAAGACAGAATTATTTTTTCTGACACATACAGGTTGGGAGATTTAGTAAATCATTTAATCTCTTAGTGTTACAGGATTCAATTTTAAACTAGTTTGTTGCTGTCCTTTATTCTAGAGGAGAATCAAAATTACATTATCACATCAAGATACAGTGAGTCTGGGGCAGCTAGGTGGCGCAGTGGATAGAGCACCAGCCCTGAAGTCAGGAAGACCTGAGTTCAAATCTGGTTTCAGACACTTAACATTCCCTAGCTGTGTGACCCTGAACAAGTCACTTAACCCCATTGGCCTTAGCAAAAAATAAAAAAAATAAAAAAAAAAGATACAGTGAGTCTGTGGATGATCTAACCAGCACAAGCTTGGAAGGCTCTACCACAAGTCAGGCACAACTAGTTCATAGGAACATTTGAAGTGGAGATATCTCTAAATTTCCTCATCTTATGTTGGCTTTTGAGCTACTGTCATTCGGCTTTACTCATTGAGATTGGTGAATTGTTTGATGAAGGCTTGCCATGCTGGGTGCTCTTCTGCCAGGGTCTCACAAGAAATTCTTCAAAAAAGTTCTACAGAGAGACCTTGAGGGTATCCTTGTATCACCTGTTGCAGGAAAGGGCTGCCCTTCATTGGTAGGAGGATGTGCCTCCCCAGGGGATTCCTTGTATGTCTAGTCTCTAGCCTAAAGAAAAAGGTTTCTCTGGTTTTTTAGCTTTGAAATTGAAAACTATAACTATTCATCAATGACTCATTTTTCAAGTGGTTTAATTTTATGTTTATTATGAGTAGATACAGGAAAATTGTTGTAGCATTATAATGTGTATACATATATATTCAAGTATATATATATATATATATGTATATATATATATATACATATATTCGAAGCATGATAGACCAGCATGATTTAGAAATTATTCATTCTGTCATATAATATTGTGCCTTTTGTCTTGAATTTACAGAATGATACCTTTGAACATATCAGATATCTGCATTTCTTCTTTGCTCATCATTTTGAATGGAAGTTTCACTACAGTGTTTTTGGTCATATTTTTTCATACTGCAAGAAAACTAATGATTCTGTGGCACTGAAAGCTTTTGGCTTTTAAATATCTCCTTTTGAAGTCATATTTTATGTTTTATCAACCTTTTAGTTTGAAATTTTCATATATCTTTGATAGTTCTTGGAGTTAATAGATCTAAAGGGTTTTTATCTTGCTAATATAATTTCTCTGTGTTCCTATTTTTCCTCATTTTCAAAATCTTCATGCATATTTCTCTTATTTCTGTCATCAAGTTCTTAACTATAAAAATATAAATTATGTTTAAAAAATTTTCATTTTTGGGGGGTGGTTTGGACCCATGCAGATTGTCAATTTTTATAATTGTCTTAGTGGGTTATCTGGGGCCCTGTCTTCTTGTGACTTGCCTTTGCTTATTTAATTCATTGTCTGATGAAAGAATTAGCCAAAATATTCCAGACACCAATGCTAGCTTTTGATAACTTCTGCCAAGTTGCTTCTCAGCCATGATAATTTGATGTTCAAAGGGGAAAAATCCACATTAAAATACCACTTCTGTTCAATGGAAGAGTTAGAGTGATCTAAACTATCAGTGTATGACTTGAATCAACAAATAAACAAACTTTAGGTGTTTCTATTAAATCAAACACTCATCCCATTACTTTTGAAATAACTAACATAATGCTGTGCCCTGATATCTTATGCAGGAGAAACTGTCTCTACTGCATCAGTCATTTTAAGGCTTTAGAAAAGGGGAAAAATTTTCTTGATCAATTTGGGAGTGGTTCAAAACCATTGAAAACAGTGTCATTTTATAGGAAGTATATTTGGATTTGTGAAAATTGGTTACATCCAAGTTGCCTTGGAATTAGCTCTTTAAAAATTAGCTGTTCAGTGATAACAGACTTCCAGTCAAGCCATTGAGCAGGATGCTCCTAGAAGAGAGGTCACATACCTTCTACACTGCTTGGTCAGAAAAGAACCATATAAAATTTAAAATGTCAATAAGAATTTAGATCTTTCATATACTCCCTAATAGCATCCTTGGAACAACTGAAGGTAATGTTTTCTTTGAAAGCCAAAGATAAATTCGACACACTGAGGAACGTCTATTTTCAATATTGTTTCAAAATCCTGTCAGAAGCTATACCATTACTAAGAGGAATATCTTGTTGATTATCAATAGCTATTAGTTACTCCCTTTCCAATGGACTCTCATATTCACACGGACTTTAATATAGGGACCACTTTCCCCTAGACTCTGTTTTTACAACTTGTGTCACCTAATTTTTGAGGAAAAGGAGGAACATTTTTGCAACAATTTTTCTCACTAGATCACTTTATATAAGTACTTTCTAAAATCTACTTAAAATTAACTGACCAATGGACATCAATCAATCTCCAAATATTTAAGCATCTATACTGTGCTAAATTCTGGAAATACAAAAAGAGGCAAAAAAGTCACTTACAATCCAATGGGAAAGACAACATAAAAAGAAATGCCTAAGAAGGTAGGTATGTACAATATAAATCAGAAATATTAAAAGAGCAAAAACATTATAATTAAGAGAGATTGGGGGAGACTTCCAATATAAACTGATAATGACAAGGGGAACATACAATGAAGGCTTGTGAGATATATTACTTGAAAAAGACAGCCTTCCCCTTAGCTCCTCATGACTCTGCATCTCAGAGATGATGTAGTATCTGCCTTCTAGGGACCTAACTTGTCAGTGTGAGTGCAGGATAAGGTAGTAGCTCCCAAACATATACTATATTAGTCTTTATGATTTCCTGCTTTTGTAATGATTGTAGTTAATTTCCCTTTTTAAAATTGACTTCTTGCTTTATATGACTTAAAGTAATTTAATTTTAATTGGATTCCAAACTTTTTAGAGGATTTTCTTAAAATCTGCATAATTACTGTAGTACTGAGGTGAAATGGATTATCAAGGTATGCTATGGAAAAGTAATGTTTTGTAAAACCTTACAAATAAGATATATTTTCATTTAACTAGGATGAGCTCACTGAACTTGTGCCAAAACACAAGAGACAGACTGAATGATACCTGGAGCTCTGTTTTGGAATTATAATTTTATGAGACAATAATTGATGTTTTAAAAGTCTTTTGTTATAGAAAAAAGAGTTTAATTTTTTCTTTGGTGCTTTATTAAATATTGTTTCATAATCAAAATTGAATGCTCCAAAATTGTAATTATCAAGTTGACTCTAAAGAAGAGATTTGAAAGATATCTCTCTAAGCTTATTTGTGGACATGAGAGACTATATGTTTGGACTATGGGCTATAATGCTAGCCTTTTAAAAATTTATTAAATGCACTGAACTTTTTATTTTTGTTCCCTTTTTGTAATTATTTATTATAAAGGAAGCTTTTTGGGATGAGTTGGACAAAGAATTCAAGAGGAAACACAAATGATATAAAATGTATTAATGCATATTTATTTTTAAATTACTCATCTTGCTCTCTCTTTCTAACATAGATGAAATTAAATATTACACTGCGAATTTTTCCTATAGACTTTGAGAATTAAAAGGTACCTTATTTTCCATATTGTTTTCTCATTAAACAAATAAAGGTTGACTCTATATTGTTATAACAGATATAAAATCCAGGTCTAGTTCTATTGCATTGTGCTGACCATTTTGAATGATCAACCTTTTTTATTTAACCATTATTTCTATACAATCAGAAGTGAATACTTCAATCAATAATCTATCAATGCTTCATGAAGCACTTTGTTTATACTTTTACAATTCTAATAATCTTGACTATGGTTTATTGAAGTAGAGATGGAATCATTTATGTAAATATTAATAATAACCTCAGTGATCATGGAAAATACACAGAGAAAAAGATTTCCATAATGTGCTTTTATACATTCTCATTTAGGGGAAGGATGACTTCCTTTACTCATCTCCAATACAATTCTTACAATGTAGTAGTACTGGAGGAAGTTCGGTGCTTGGAATTCACACTATTAAAATACAAGCTTTTGGGGGCTCAGTAGTATAGATAAAACCATCATTAAGGTCACTTCAATTTCTCCTTCTCTATAGAGCTTTTCCTACTATTCACTTCCTTAGGTAGCCTAGTAAGCTCCTAGAAGCTTACCATATTATTATTAAAATTTGTGTGGATACCAAATGAACTTCAACTCTACCACATCTCAGAACTCCCAAGCAAAAGCAAGTCAGGAGATCCAGTTTCCTCAGAAGCAGGGATTAGGGACTACTATAGATGTTCTTCTTAATCTTTCTGTCAGCTTTGTTACTGTTGACCATCATCTTCTGTATATTTTCCCTTTTCCAATTTTTCATGACATTGTTTTCTTCTGGTTCTTTTCCAATGACATTCTCTCTATATACAATGTCACTCTCTCTCTAAATCTTGCCCCTTACTTGTGGGTATCCCTCAAAGCTCTATCTTGGCTCATCTCCTCTACTTGCTTTATATTATCTCATTTAATAATATATTATCTCATTTAATGATCACATCAACTCCCACGGTGTTCATTACCAAAAATTATTATGATTTATTTTATATGTACATATACACATGTATGTATATATACATACACACAGTCTTTGTCTTTCTCTAGAGCTACAAATATGCATAATCAACTTCTGCTTGAACCTATATAAATATATATACTAAAGACATCTCAATCTCAATGTGTCCAAAACAATTCATTATCTTTTCCCCCCCCCCAGAACTACTTTTCATCCAAACTTCCCTAAGGCTGTCAAAGACTCCATCATCCTACCAGTCATTTAGCCTTGAAACCAGGATATCATCAACAACTCTGCCCTTTAATTCCATGAATACAATCTGTTGCCAAGTATTTTGTTTCTACCTTCATAATTTTTTTTTCTCATCTTGGCCCTGGAGTCCCTTTCTCCTTATGATTAGAGAGGTTAGAGGATTAACATTGGACTGTTCCTCTCAAATTGTATTTAAATAATTCCCCTCCCTATTGTTCCACCTGGTGACTTAACTGGAATTAGTCATTTCCAGAATCTCATCATTTTGTAAAATGAAATCATCTCAGAAACACATTTTTTCCAGACTATTTCCAAGCTTTTACAAGATTTCATCATGCCCCTGACCTTGGTAACCTCTGTTCCCCCTTCAGCTCCTTTTTCTATATTTTCTACTTCATTAGAATATAAGCTCTTGAGAATTCTTTTATGTTTTTCTTTGCATCCCCAGGACTTAGCACATTGCCTGGCACAGAAAAAATAATTTAATGAATGTATATTGACTCTGACTCTAACTCATATATCTTCCTTCTCCACTCACAGAGCCAACATTACCTGGTGCAGTAAATATGTCACCCCCTTTCAGTTATCTTCAATGGATGGCTCCCTGTTCCATCTAGCCCCAAAAGGAAAATCTTCTGGTTTTTAAGCCTTTTATAAACTGGCCCCTTTTTATTTTCCCGGTATTCTTATTCTTCACATCCTTCTCTGTACTGTGTGATTTAGCAACACTGGTCTTATTGCTGTTTACAAATGATACTTCATTTCCTGTGACTTTTCACTAGATGTCACCCTGCTTAGAATTATCTGCCACTTCAGATCTTGATTCCTACTTGGTTTCCTGGTTTCCTTTGTGATGAATAAAACAATCTAACAGAGAGTTTCTAGGTGATTAATTACCAATTTACTAATTTGGCTAGCAATAATCAATAAATTGATGATCAGCGATTTCTCTTGGTAATTAAAAACTAAACCATGGAAACACTGACTGCTTTAAATGTTTTTGTAAAAGAGGAACCCATCTCCAATCAGATCACTGATTGATTTTGTCCTTAATAAGCTGAGTCACCCTAAAGTCCAATGGATAGATGCAAGGACTTGGGTTCATTGCTTTGGGACAAAAATTCACCTAGATTAAATTCTATTTACACTCTAAACAGAAGCAACATCTTCTAGTTTGGTGGGATCTCTCATCTTCAAGATAGCTCAAATCCCACATTCTGTGAGGGAATTTACTGGTGCAACTCCTTTTTCTACTGACTAGATCCTCTTTCTAAGATTACATTGTTTTTACACCTTTTGTACTTTAGGTGTGCATAGTCATTTGTAAATTAGCTCCCCCATCAGTATGTGAACTTAATAACAGAAACCTTTTTTTTTAAAAAAAATATTTCTTCCTATACCCAGTACTTAGCACTGTGCCCCCTCACATAGTGCAACTGTAATAAATCTATGATGGCTGATTGCACCACATCTCTAGTCATTTTGCTCAAGATGCCAACTTCTTAAGGTAACAGTTAGGATCTCTAAGTAGTTTATCAAAGTTTGGCCAGGGAATAATTAGCTGTTGCTACGTGCACACTCCTCTAAAAAATGTTTTCTGTTTTACTTAATTGAATTCTAATGAAATATTTGGTTTATATTATTTCTTAGGAGCCATCTCAAGGTTTTAATTTAATGTGAGTTTAGAAGTAAGAAAATAAAGAGCAAGGACTATCCAGCAAAGATCACTTTGTTAAAAATTGAAGAAGTGAGATGATACCTTGGATGAGAGAACTTTGGTGGTAATAGGAGAGGGCAGCCCAAGAAGGCCATGATTCACTGCTCAGTTAAATAAGATGGGCTCATAGGGAAATCAGAGGTCAAGTGCAAACAATTATCTCACTTTTGTCTGTGTCAGTCACTTTCTGGACTCCAGGACAAGACTTCCATCACTTAGACAAACAAGTTAGATTTTCTGGCTTAAGGATAATTCTGGCTTAAGGATACCTGCTGTTGGCTCAGGAAAATAAGCAAAAAAAAATGATTCAGAATGGTCAAAAGAACCCATAGAAACTGTCTTTACTGAATCAGAACAGTAAGATTTGTGGGATTTGAGAAACACTGAGAGATAGAAACAGAGACAGAGAGATAAGAGACAGACAGTGGCAGAGATAGAGATAGATAGACAGAGACATAAAGAGAGACAGGGAGACACAGAGAAACAAGAGAGACAGACAGTAGGACATGGGAGGGGACCAAAGACAAATTCTTTTTCGAAAGAATTGAATAGTTCAAGTAATAATCAATAAATAGTTCATAAAGTATCAATCCAGGGAAGATGTTGGCCAAGGCAGGGTTAATAATATCAACTATTATAGTATTATAGTATAGTAGCAGGATCCAGAGTCTGAGGAATAGGGAATCAAGGAATAAGAGGCCAAGTTAGGAGTCTGAGAAGCAAAAAGTCAGGACTATTTTCAAAGTCCACACAGTGACTTCTTACAAACCAAAGTCAGTGAACAGGACCAATGAGGGCTTAGAATACAAGTAATCTCGTAGCAGGAATGTTGCCCATTTTTGGACAATGACTTGGCAGCTAAATTATACTTCCTGCTGGAAGCCAGAGCTGATATGAGTATGAATTATCCCAAACCAGTAGGTAGAGGCATAGATTTCGATCTGATTGAACCAGGAAGTCAGTTGTAGAGGGACACACTACTTCTTTAAAAGTGAGAGATTAGTATATATAT